>JAVXUP010001992.1:0-169367 GCA_033070095.1 Escallonia herrerae | reverse complement strand
TCATGTCCACTACAAGAAAACAGGGTTTTAGCGACGGGGTAATCCGTCGCTAAAAGCCAAAAATCCGTCGCTAAAAGAATTAGCGACGGATTCACCGTCGCTAAATATCCCTCGTATAAAAGCCCGTCACTAATAGTTTAGCGACGGAATTTTTAAATCCGTCGCTAAATATGTAATTTTTACCGACGGATTTATTTTTTAGCGACGGAATATTCCGTCGCTAAAAAACTTATTTAGCGACGGAATATTCCGTCGCTAAATAACTGATTGTAGGAATACTTTAGCGACGGAATTAATCCGTCGCCAAAAGTCAATTTTTTTTTTGAATTTTTTTTTATTTTTCAATTACCCAGACCTGTAATACAATTTTCAAATCTCAACAACAACGCGCAATAATCAATACAGAAAGAAATATATATAATCAATTATAAAAAAATTTATAATAAAAAAAATTCATATATGTACAAGCCGGGAACCGGATATAGCCGGTTAGGAGAGGGGAGAAGAGTACAAGCCGGGCACGGGGGGGGGGGGAAGCTAGGAACGGGCACGGGAAGGGGCTCATCAGGGGTTCCCGAGTCCCGGATCTGGATCCTGCTGATCCGGGGCCGGGGCGGCCTGTCCAGCAGTGCCCTGCTCCCTGATCATCCGGCACACCACTGTAGCAATGCGCTGGATCTCCTCGTCGTCCAACTGAGGCCGAGGAGCCGGTGTCTGTGGAGGGGCAGCAGGGGGTGAGGACGCTCCTATCACGGCACGAGCAGTCGTGCTAGGCAGGCCGCGTATGCGGCCTTTCGGCCGATTCACGACCTCCGGCGTATCCAGCCATCGCTTCAACCCCCCAGTACTCGCAGCCGTACTAGTGGACGCTGATGGCTGTCCGGACTGCTGCTCGGACCCCCTTAGCTGTTCATACGAGGCCTGCAAAAATAGTGGTTTAACGATATGTTAGGGCATTAATTAACGAAACAGACATTGAGGATAGAAAGAAAAAACATTAACTTAAATAAATTGACTCACATCGATCCGCCGGGCAATATCTGAAATATAGTCGCCCGCCCGGTGCGTCTCGTCCTTGTCCTTCTTCCGCACGTGCGTCTGATTATACGTCAGAGCTACGACCTCATCGTCCTCCAGATCCGGGTGCTCGACCGCGTTCTTGTGTCGGACGATGTCGTGTGGCACCGACCCCCCCGTGTGCGTCGGATCTTTGTTCTGTCTGTTCTCAGTCCCGCTCTTACTCTTGGCGTCCCAACCTGGATCCGCAGCCCACCGATCTATCATCTCCCCCCATACACGGTGAGATATCCAATGTGGGGGATATCTCGCCATGTCCGTCATCGGGGCACCCGCGGGCAGCGCCTTCTTCGCCCGGTCCCGTGCATCGTGGAGCCATCGGCGGTAATTCTTGCCGATGTAGGCAAAGAAAGCCTGCTGCCCCAGTACCTGCTGCTGAGGCGTGTCAAACGTGAACCCCTCCTGTAAGGCATTCAATAACACAAATTAACAACATAAAACAAACTGTAATTTAACATTTACTAACGCTGAAAAAAATACTTCACCGTACCAGCCACTCCTCCCATAGGGCCTCCCTCGCAGCGGCATCCCAGTCCTTCCAGTACAGGCGTGGCTCGAAGAATCGGCCCTTCACAAGAACGCCGATCTTCGTCCTCGCCATATTCTCCAGGATCCTGCCAAAGAAGTAATTAAATTAATTAATACAGTTCAAATATAAATTAACACCCCAAAATTTTAAACATAAGGCATGAGGTGATATTTTTAGTACTTACAGGCCCTCCTGCGTGAGCGTAACTCTCTGTTTACGCTGGGGGTCGATGCGTACCCCGCGTGTCGGACCACGGCCTCGTCGAGATCCTACAAAACACAGACATTAATACAGTTCAAATATAAGGCTAGCGAAAATGTACGAAACACCGTTATCAACTATACCTGAGGTAGAACCCACGGAAGATGGAGAATGCACGCGCGTGTGGGATGAATCTGCGTCGGGCTGGGGCGACGGCTCGAGCTGGGGCTGGGGCGACGGTGACGGCGACGGCTGGGGCTGGGCCCCCGATGGCTGTCCGCGATCACTCTGTGCCTCGTCATCAGTAGGCAATGACGAGGTGGGACTAACCGGGGAGGAAGCAGCTCGGCGTCCAGCCCGGCCACGAATAGCCCGTATCCTATCCATATCTGACTTCATATAGATTATATACAAAGACATTAACACGTGAAAAACAATAATTTAGGCATAAATCATCATCGGCACTATATATATATATATATATATATATATATATATATATATGAACGGATGTGCAAAAACACATCAATAAACACCAAGTTCTAAAATGTTACTACATTTTTCCCGTGATGTTACAACATTACAAGTCAATCATTTTCAGTTTGCGAATCATCTTCATCACTTTCCTCGTCGCCCTCTTCTTCGTGGGACTCGTCGTCCTCTTCATCTTCTAATTCATCCTCTTCATCAGTAGACTCGGTCACATCATCTCCAACACTTTCAACATCTTCCGCGTCATCATCTACGACTTCTTCTCCCACAAGAAGTGTTGTTGGAAGAGGAAGATCGTCCTCCTCGTTGTTGACCTCAACAGGGAACAAGACACGTGGTTGGTCGGCTTGAAAGGAGTCTAGCTCACTGTCATATGTCACGGGCAATTTCTTGGACTTGATAGTTGTATACCAATGAGATTTGGGATTGGCGACGTCCTCCGCGTAAAAGACTTGTACAGCTTGACTAGCAAACACAAAGGGCTCGTCTGATGCAAGTCTTGACTTGACATTGACATCTACAATCCCTTGAGAGCTAACACGGATTCCTCTACTGCATGTGACATCGAACCACGTACACTTGAACATTACCAGGCGGTTTTGGGAACCCAGATATGTTAGCTCAACAATCTCATCTAGCTCTCCGTAAAAATCCATGCAATTCTCGGCATAACAGTCGCCGTTGACCAAGACTCCACTGTTTTGGGTTTGTTTTGTTCGGTCATCATCTTTTACGTTAAACCTAAACCCGTTGATGATATAGCCTCCGTAACAGGATGTTTGTTTGTTAGGGCCTTCGGCTAGTAATTTCAAGCATGAGGCCACTGGTCTATCCATTGACTGAACCTATTGTAGATGACGGTAAAAATTAAGGATAAATCAGTATACTAATTGGCCACAGAACTGTATATAACACATAATATAATTTCGTTAAACAATCTTACACGAATTTTGAACCACTGTACAAATTGTGATTTTCGATGAGATTCAAGTCCAGCGGGATCAGTGATTAAAGATTCCGCATCGAACTCACTGCAAACCAATATAGTTGACTCACTTAACACACACTTTCAATTATGTACAACAATGTAAGTGAATTAAGACTTTAACTTACTCAACGAATGCCGAAACTTCATCGCAATTTAGAAGGGCATATATTGTTGCAGCACTGTACTCTTCATCCGTTAGCCATCGAGTATACGTTCGGCCGAACGGACTCCCTGGCTGCTTGAATATTGACAATTGCCCTTCCAAATTTGTGCTTGATCCGGGGTCATTTCGGCCTAGTTGATTTAACCTTGTACCAACATTAGGCCCGAAATATTGACTACAAAAGTTTACAAGTTCTTCCATTACGTAAGCCTCCGCAATTGAGCCTTCAACCCGAGCCTTATTACGGACTTTTTTCTTTAAATGGAACATGAACCTAGAAGTTTAGCGAATCGAGTTAGGTGGAATATCAATGATAACAGATGTCGCATTAAGTGTAAACGAACAACTGTAACAATTTAAGGATTACCTCTCGAAGGGATACATCCACCGATATTGCACGGGTCCACCCATCTTAGCTTCATATGCCAAGTGAACAGGCAGATGCTCCATTGAATCAAAGAACGAAGGTGGGAAGATTTTCTCCAGCTTGCAAATCGTCACCACAATGTTCTTCTCAAGCACTTCCATGTTACTCACCCGGATCGTAGAAGAACATATATCTCGAAAGAAATGAGATAATTCAGTCAAAGTCTCGCAAACAACCCGTGGCAACAGTCCCCGGAAGGCAATAGGAATGAATCTCTCCATGAATACGTGGCAGTCGTGACTCTTCATCCCTTGGAACTTGCATTCCGATACATTGCAACAACGAGATATGTTGGACGCAAACCCATCCGGAAGCTTCAAATTCTTAACCCACTGACAGACCTTCTCCACTTGTTTCTTGTCTAGACAGTAAGGTGCTTTCGGAAGTATGGTCCTCCCACTGACTGTCCGAGGATGCAATTCACGGCGTACACCCAACTGTTGTAGATCCCTTCTCGCTTTAAGGTGATCTTTCGATTTGCCCTTGACATTCATCACTGTGTTGAACACATTATCAAAAACGTTCTTCTCAATATGCATCACATCCATGTTGTTTCGGATAACGAGCGTCCTCCAGTAGGCTAACTCCCAGAAGATACAAAATTTTCTCCAGTTGTGCTCTTTCCCGAACCCTGCAATCTTCTGATCCGGCACACCCTTACCGTGTGGTATGTCAGTATCAAGTGCCTCCAGGTGTGAGAGTACTTCTTCACCAGATGGGTAGTCCAGTGTGACAACCTCACGCTCGATTGTCCCGTCAAATTTATCCTTCTGCCTACGAAACTGATGGCCCGGTGGCAAAAGCTTACGGTGACATCCGAACCACGAGGCCTTTCCGCCGTGCTTTAACGTATGACCGGGGTTCACGCCCATACAAGCAGGGCATGCTAGCTTCCCATGTGTGCTCCAGCCACACGTCATTCCCAATGCGGGGAAATCATGTATAGTCCACATCAAAGCAGCCCTCATCTGAAAATTTTGTTTAAGGGATGCATCATATGTTTCGACTCCATGATTCCATAATTGTTTTAACTCATCAATCAACGGCCTTAAATACACATCTATGTCCTTACCGGGACTCTTCGGCCCCGGAATAAGCAACGACAAGAACATATACGGCTTCTTCATGCACATGCCTGGTGGAAGGTTGTAAGGGACAATAATAACAGGCCAACAGGAGTAAGGCGTGGTAGACTGACCGAAAGGGTTGAACCCATCGGTTGCCAGACCAAGTCTAACATTCCGAACTTCCTGAGCAAAGACTGGATGCCTGCGGTCAAACTCCTTCCACGCCTCTCCATCAGCTGGGTGTGTCAGCACATCGGCATCGTTGCTGCGAGTCTCACGGTGAGCCCTCATATGTTCAGCTGTACTGGAGGAGTAGTACATTCTCTGAAGCCGTGGTGTGACCGGGAAATATCGCAATATCTTCCATGCAATGTTTTTCTTCTTCCCTTTGTCCGGTTTGTACCTCGAATGATCACATACTGGACATAATGACAAATCCTTATTCTCTTTCCAGAATAATACACAATCGTTATTGCACGCATCTATCCGGTCATAGCTCAACCCAAGTTTCCTCATCATCTTCTTCGCGTCATAGTACGACGGCGGTAGCTTTTCACTTTCGGGCAGTATTTCTTTGATGAAGGTAACAAACTCGTTAAAACCTTTCTCACTCAGCCCGTGGTCTGATTTCAACTGTAATAACCTACTAACCGCAGACAGCCGTGTGTGTTTCGGAGCTCCATCCCACAGCGGCTCTTCCGCAGCTCTCAACAACTCATAAAACTGATGAGCCCCCTCGTTCGGCGGTTGTGGACTGTCGTTACCCCAGTCAACATTAGCATGCCCAGCATCCATAATCATATCTCGGAAATCATATCGTGCCTCCTCCCTAACTTCAGTTTGACTAGCCAGGTTGGACGACAATACTATCGTTTCCCCGTGCTGCGTCCACCTTGTGTATCCACCCATAAAACCGTACCGACGAAGATGCCATTTTACTTCAATTCTTTTTCTCCAGTGCAACAACTCACATCTACCGCACGGACACCTTATCTTATCAAGGTCAACATGTGCAGGATGCGCATAAGCGAAGTCGAGAAATTCGTCAACGCGACACTCAAAATCTTCAGCATTCTTCCTTTTCATCCAACTTCGATCGACTGACATGACGACTGAATTATCGTACTGTATACCACCTTCAATAATGACCAGTGATTAGGCATTGCCGATGTAAATATCAATGCATGAATGTTACAACATGTCTACATATTTCCCCTCCACTCTTGACACAGGTAGTGGTCCTATCCCATTCAGAAAAGCACATGTTTATAAAACAGTGAATAACTCATGCTTAGTCCGATGTCTGTGAAAAATTCGGCAGCACCTCCCCGCATTTCTCCAAGTACACCACATCGATTAGGTGTTCTAACATTCATCTAACCTTGCTCAGGAAGGTTTGACGGATGTTAGAACACCAGATCTGTATGCACCCAGAGAAACACACGAGAACGTGTACCAAATATCCACGACATAGAACATAAAGCATGAGTCAAAATACTGTTTTATAAACAATTAGCTTTTCCAAACTGTCCAAACTGGACATCCAAAGGCTCATTACAAGGCATTACTTTGTAATGAGTACCTTTGAACGGGAACTAAGGGTTTCTATGCATGCATGTGTTCAGAAATTGATAAGATATGCAAGAATCTTTCCGAAATATCAAAACTACAGAATGATCGTTGCATATGTTACCAATTCCACATTAAATAGAACTCGTTGGCAACGAGTTGAACCATCTCGTTGCCAATGGACTTCTCAAAACAACAATTAATATAAAGAAGGCAGGGTTTGTAAACAACGAGTAATTGAACCATCTCTGGGCAACATGGAGTAATTATGGGATGTACAAGGGCTAATTAGGGCTAACTGGGTTATTAGGGTTAATTACGATTATTAATTATAGCTGATTAGGGTTGATTAGGACTAATTAGGGTTATTTAGTCCTAATTAGGGTTTAATTGTGCCGAGTAGTGATGATTAGTCCTAATTAGGGCTAATTGGGCTTAATTGGGTTATGTTAGGGCTAATTAATGTTAATGAGGGATAGTTTCGGATAATTATAGCTGACTAGGGTTGATTATGGCTAATTAGAGTTATGTAGTCCTAATTAGGGTTTAATTGTGCCGAGTAGTGCTGATTAGTCCTAATTAGGGCTAATTAGGCTTAATTGGGTTATGTTAGGGCTAATTAATGTTAATGAGGGCTAGTTTCGGATAATTATAGCTAATTAGGGTTGATTAGGACTAATTAGGGTTATTTAGTCCTAATTAGGATTTTGATGGTGCCGAGTAGTGCATATTATGACTAATTAGGCTAACTACAATCAATATGCGCATAATTGGGTTCATTCGGGCTAATTTGGGGTAATTACAGCTAATTTGAATTTCATCAGGTTCTTAGGGTTAATTAAAACTAATTAGGCTCGTTAGAGCTAATTAGGGTTAATTGATTTACTAAAATATTGTTAATCAGGACTAATTAGGGGTAATTATAGCCAGCGCTGGAGCCACGATTAGATTCCAGGGGGTGCATGCTAAAAATGTCGCATTAACCTAACTAACCTAAATTTAATGCACATTCAACAACCTCAATTCCGACACCTCATATAGGGTGTCGATATGGTGTCCGATACGTGTCTGACACCTCCGGACACGTGTCCGACACATACCGACACGTGTCCAACGCCTTTGGACACGTGTCCGAAGCCTCCGGACACGTGTCCGACGCCCACCGACACGCACCTCTAGACACATCGGCATACATTAATTTGTTTTTTAAATATCGGACACCGTCGATCAGACGTGCTGTCCGTGTCTGCGCTAACTAACAGGTATCTCAATCCAATTGGGTCCCATCCTCCGTCAACAATCTCAATTCCGACACCTCATATAGGGTGTCGATATGGTGTCCGATACGTGTCTGACACCTCCGGACACGTGTCCGACACATACCGACACGTGTCCGACGCCTTTGGACACGTGTCCGAAGCCTCCGGACACGTGTTCGACGCCCACCGACACGCACCTCCAGACACATTGGCATACGTTAATTTGTTTTCTAAATGTCGGACACCGTCGATCAGACGTGCTGTCCGTGTCTGCGCTAACTAACAGGTATCTCAATCCAATTGGGTCCCATCCTCTGTCAACAATCTCAATTCCGACACCTCATATAGGGTGTCGATATGGTGTCCGATACGTGTCTGACACCTCCGGACACGTGTCCGACACATACCGACACGTGTCCGACGCCTTTGGACACGTGTCCAAAGCCTCCGGACACGTGTCCGACGCCCACCGACACGCACCTCCAGACACATCGACATACGTTAATTTGTTTTTTAAATGTCGGACACCGTCGATCAGACGTGCTGTCCGTGTCTGCGCTAACTAACAGGTATCTCAATCCAATTGGGTCCCATCCTCCGTCAACAACCTCAATTCTCAATTCTCAAATGCTCAATGCAATAAAAATTAACAAAAATCACACATTCAATCCAATTGGGTCCCATCCTCCGTCAATAATCTCAATATCTCAAATGCTCAATGCACAATTAACAATCTAAAATCATCAATTAATAATCGCAATTACTTCAAATGCACAGCTAATAACCTAAAATCATCGATCAATAATCACAATTCTAAAACGCACAATTAACAACCTAAAATTATCAAACAAATGATCAATGTTCAAATGGGAAAAAAATGTTCAAAATTCACATATCCGATGCGCTTGAATTATTTCAATTTAGGGTTCGATTGTATTAGGGCATTCAATTTAGGGTTCAATTACTTCAATTTAGGGTTCAATTTGGGGGTTCTATTGATTCAATTTAGGGTTCAGTTGATTTGAGGCATTCAATTTAGGGTTCAATTAGTTCAATTTAAGGTTCGGTTAGATTAGGGCATTCAATTTAGGGTTCAATTAAGGTTCGGTTAGATTGGGGCAATCAATTTAGGGTTTAATTAGGGGTTTAATTAGTTCAAATTAGGGTTCGATTCAATTAGGGCATTCAATTTAGGGTTCAATTACTTCAATTTAGGGTTCAATTAGGGGGCTCTATTGATTCAATTTAGGGTTCGGTTGATTTGAGGCATTCAATTTAGGGTTCAATTAGGGTTCGATTAGATTGGGGCAATCAATTTAGGGTTTAATTAAAGGTTCAATTAGTTTAATTTAGGGTTTGATTCAATTAGGGCATTCAATTTAGGATTCAATTACTTCAATTTAGGGTTCAATTAGGGGGCTATATTGATTCAATTTAGGGTTCGGTTGATTTGAGGCATTCAATTTAGGGTTCAATTAGGGTTCGGTTAGATTGGGGCAATCAATTTAAGGTTCGGTTAAATTGGGGCAATCAATTTAGGGTTTAATTAGGGGTTCAATTAGTTTAATTGAACCCTCGATTCGATTAGGGCATTCAATTTAGGATTCAATTACTTCAATTTAGGGTTCAATTAGGGGGCTCTATTGATTCAATTTAGGGTTCGGTTGATTTGAGGCATTCAATTTAGGGTTCAATTAGGGTTCGGTTAGATTGGGGCAATCAATTTAGGGTTTAATTAGGGGTTCAATTAGTTTAATTTAGGGTTCAATTCAATTAGGGCATTCAATTTAGGATTTACTTAGGGTTCAATTATGGTTCAATTACTCAATTTAGTGGTCGGTTGAATTGAATAAACAATACAGAGGCTTTCTTATCCTGATGTCATGCAATGGCCCATAATCTATGACCTTTCAGCGTCACCATGATCTATATCGGTGTTACAGACTAACTACCGAATATGGTTTTCTTCCCTACCTCGTCAAGAATTAAGGAAAATTAGAGATAACAAGTTCAAGTTCTTCAATAAGCCAAGATCCGTCTGAACAACAAAGTGAATGACATCATAAATAATTCAGATAATTTAGGGCAATTGACAAATTAACAAAAAATTGAACCTAAATTGACATACAAATCTAAATAATTCAGATAAATTAAAGACAAATTAACAAAAAATTGAACCTAAATTGAAGACAAATTAACAAAAAATTCAGATAATTTAGGGCAATTGACATACAAATCTCGAGGTGGGTACGACGACGCCGGCGTTGGTGGTGCGGCGGCAGTGGTGGGTTTCCTTGCGCGGCGACAGTGGAGGCTTTGTGGCACGACCGGAGTGCAAGGCTTGGTGGCGCGGCGTCGGGTGGGGGACGGGAGTGTCGCCGGAGCTGGGTCGCCGTAGAGAAGGGTCGCCGGAGGTGAGAACGGCGGTGGGTGGGTGGGAGCAGAATTTCAGAGTGAGAACGGGGAGAGAGAAAGAAACCAGATCTGGATTTAAATGGAGGAGCTTTAGCGACGGAATAAGACCGTCGCTAAAACTCCGTCGGTGAATGTCTTATTATAAAGACTTTTGCGACAGAATTTTTAGCGACGGTTTTTTTTCTTCGTTTAAATAATTTTTTAAAAAAACTCAAAATTACTAATTTTATAAAAAATATTTAGCGACGGTAATTCCGTCGCTAAAAGTCCGCCGTTAAAACTCCGTTGCAAAATACTTTTACCGACGGTTTCTTCCGTCGGTAATAGTATTTTGCAACAGAGTTTTAACGACGGTATATTCCGTCGCTTAAAGACATGTTTAGCGACGGAATACCTTCCGTCGCTAAAACTCCGTCGCAAAATACATATTTTCTTGTGGTGGTCATCAACTTATAGTAGTACCAAGATCAAGTCGAAGTCAAGCTGTCAGTGAAATGGAGCGGAATCATAAGCACTATAATTGAAGCCAAGCTGGGGAAGAACAATACATAAGTTTGAGAACTAGGCGCGGGGAGCTTGCTTGAGACCATAAAGAGCCTTCCAAAATGACATACCTGATATGTAACGGAGGTTTCATGTACACCTTTTCAGTGAGCTCCCTGTTAAGGAAAATATTTTTTACATCTATCTAAAATAGAGACAAATGGTGAGTAAAGACAACTATGATGAGAGCTCAGAGTGTTGTAAGATGAGCTACATGAGAAAAGGTCTCCTTATAATCAATGTCATACTCCTGTGTATACCCCTTCTCTACCAGCCGAACTTTGCAATGTTCAATGCTACCAGCTCCTGTGTATACCCCTTCTAAATCCCAAGTATTAGGGGTTGTTCGATAAAACTAAAATTTAAGTGCTAAAAAAGTTAAGCATTGAATTCGTAAAACTGAAAATTTTAAGCGATTAAATTTTTACTTAAAAATAAGTTAACATGTTTCGTAAACTAAAAGCAAATGTCTGAAAATTATTTATTTACAAATTTATTCATTTTACCAAAAATATGCATTTATTTATGTACTTTATAACTTTTTTTGGGGGGCTAAAATCGTGTTGGTTGTGGTGGTGGCAGTGACAATAGAGGTGGTGGTGGCGGCGGTGACGGCGACGGCGGCTGCAAAAAGGTATCAATGGTGGCGGTAATGGTGCTTGAAGATGTAGTGTTGGTAATTGTGATAATAGCGATATGCGACTATATAGTGGTCATGACAGTAATCGTAGTGTGGTGGATTTTTAGATTTTTGGTGAAAAATGGACGTGGTGACAACAGCGGCGGTATGGTGGAGGTGACGTTGTGCTTGTGATGGTGTCAGTGGTGGTAATAGTGGCTAGGTCGTGGTAATTATGGTGGTAGTAAAAGGAAATAATGGTGTGGTGGTGGTTGCATTGTGGTGGTGGCGGTGTTGCCGACTAATTAATTGAAGCGGCATCGTTGTGGTAATTATTTTTTTATGTAAAAATATGTTAAATGACTTTTAACTATCTCACTTAAAATTAAGTGATCAGCATTAAGTAAGTCTATCCTAAATTAAAATTTTAATCTATTTTTGGTAGGAATTAATTTTTTAAGTGATATAAGGTTTAGCATTATCAAACTCACTTAATTGAAAACTTTAAATTTTAAGTGTTTAATTGCGTTATCAAACACACCCTTAGTCTTAATGAGTGCATCTTATTCGGCCGCTAACGTGGAGGGAGAGTCAGGACCAAGAGCAAGTGGCACAATAGGATCATCATGAGCTTGTGAAAGTGGCAGTGCTAAAGTTTTGGAAAACAAGTCAATAGAGGATGCTGGAGTTTTATTTGAGGATGTATCAAGAGAGGAATCCTGATGAAGAAAGTAAATTCCCAAAAGATAACGTGACCAGACACTCGTACTTGCAACGCTGTAGGATCAGTGTAGCGATACCCCTTTCTTTTATGGCATAACCTAGAAAATAGCACATGGGAGCCCTATGTTTAAATTTTTTTCGCTTATAGGATTGAAGTTAAATAAAACAAACACAACCAAAGAGTTTTAGAAGACTGTAATCTAGGATGACACCATGCAAGCACTCATAATGATACATATTCCCAAAGATAACAAAGGAGTACGATTTATAGTATAGACTACATTAAATATAGCTTCACCTAAGAGGACTTTGGGAAAAGAAGCAGAGCATATCAATGTATTTGATGTCTCCCACATTGAGTCTATGTTTATGTTCAGCTCTACCATTTGTTTCAAATATGCCAGACCAAAAGTTTGAGCAATTGTTCCCTCTTGAGCAAGTAGAGGTATATTCTGCTGCGTAATCTGAATAACAATTCTTATGGTGTGGGAGAACTAAGTGTGAACGTTTTTGGCAAAAGTAGAATAAACAGTCAAAAGTTTGGGACCATTTTAAAATGTAGATCCATTAGAATTTAGAGTGATCATCAATGAAATTTACATTATAACAAGATTCATGCTTAGTAAGAAATAGAGAGGGACCCATACATCAAAAATCAAAGATGTGGCTAGCTCTTGAATCATTATTATTGAAATGTAACTTCGACTGCTTACGAATTCGACAAAGTAAAAAAATGAAAATTTAGACCCAAATCGTCCTCTGGAAATAAGAGGATGAAGCTTAAATAACGAAGCGTGACCTAAGAGTGAGTGCTAAAGTTCAATAACTTTGGAAGGGGTATAAGCAAAAGCAGTAGAAGTGTACCCCAATTAGCTTCCCGGTCTGGTTGTCATGTAAAATGCAACAAGAAGTGGTAAGGTGAAAGGTGCAGCCATAATCACAAGCTGACCCATGGATATAAAATTATGAGCCAATAAAGGAATAAAAAAAATGTATGAGATAAAGATAGTGACGGTGTGGATATAGTTCCTATTTCTATATTCTATACGGTAGTAGCAGAGGAATCAAGATGAATCAGAGGTCATGTGATCGCAACAAGTAGAATCTAATAATCAAGGTTTAGTACTTGAAGCTATAGAACAGGCTAAATAAATAGGAAATTGTGAAGCAGAAATGCCACTAGAGTTACCAATCTAAAAAAGGCGATACTTAGAGACAAGCCATAGTTCATTAGCAGTAACCTCTATAGTGGAGGTAGATCCTCAGGGGTGCCGTGTGTAATTTACCCTTTAATGTATGTATTGCGGAGAAGGTAACAACTACAGCGGAACAATTGATTACTGACCGAGACATTATCTCCACTTTATGTAAGAGAAAGGGTGTTTATGATTTATGATTGGGAAACCTTAGCTATTTGGTTCGACATGTTTGCTTTAAAGTGGTTGCATAACTCGTAACTTGATTCTCTTGTAAGAATAATCATTTTTACTTTGACAGTAATGTTATCCTTGTTTTAGAAATTACGTCATTCATGTATGTCATCTGACCGAGATAATCAACGAAAGCTCACAAGATAAGCCCGCCCATATAATGTTGTGTAGTTTTGTTTTTAAGTCTATTTTATCGTCGAAAAAAATTTGGCTGCTACCTGAGTTGAAGGAATCTTCCTCTTACCCCTCATGTATCGACAATTAATAGTTGCTAAATGTTTCTAGTGACTTTTGTTTAGTAATACTAAAAAAGTATTGTTATGAGTTGTGGTTGAAAGTGTTAACAGAAAAGTTATTATAAACATTTAGCGACTATTAATTATTAATATATAAGTGGTTGGACGAAGATTCTTCCAACCAGTGTAATAGTCAAAGTTTGCTCTTTATAGCCACTCCTATGTTAGTGGTGTGCTATAATTAGCTTGCTACCAATTCTTAGACGCGATTTTGTAACTCGCCAAACGGAAGATCCTCTTTTAAATGTTTGAAGCAGTAAATGGGTTTCTAGAAGATCAAATACTGTAGATCTAACATATATGTCGACCATTAGGGGGGAGAAAGAAGAGGAAAAAAAAAGTACATGTCGACCAGGTTTAATTTGAAAAGGTCTTTGTTAGAGGAAGCCCTTCTCATCCACATACTGTTTTCATCCTCTGTGAGAGGTGATTGAATGAGTCCTCCCCGCATGAGTCCCCTCTCTACTGAGCATGGACCTAAGAATTTAAGTCCCTTTGGCTGCCAAGTTCCTCTCAATTGAATCGGAGCAAAGCTACATTTATTTTCTCTCTCTGGTAGGCAAGCGCCATTATGGTTGGGTCTCCCACGTATTTGATGATTAGGAAATACTCTTTAGCTCATAACATTTTCATTATGGTATATCCCGAGGTTCATTAGTCGCGTGACTAAAATTATGCATCTCCTCCCATGTCCTCAGGAGACCTCTGGTAGCCGAGGCCTTGTCACTTGCCATGTTCAAAGGGTTCAAGTTTAGTTATTAGTACGTTATCCGGTGAAACCACTCCTCACTCAGAAGTGGCAATGACAAATCAAGATCGAATTATAATTTCTTGATGATTCGACAATTGGGAGTTTAACTTTTGCTCTTAAAACAAAAATATTTTTTCGTACGTACTGTAGAATTGTTGTACAAAACAGTGTAGTTGAATTTGATTGCAAGTGATTCCGGCACTTTATTTGTGCACTCCATGCTGTGAATCATTATCCGCATATATGTGTGTTGCTATGTTATCCTGGCTATGCACTTTTGAACCGCTCTTGGATCCCTCTCCCATGACACATCAACTTTTTAATGGTCTAAATTCAACGGTACTAACCCGATCAACCCAAAGTGCACCCTTAAGTAGCGTACTTTTCTTCTCTGTTAAGAAACATATTTTTCTTCTTTGGTAAGAAACATACTTCTCTTTTCCGCTAAGTAACCCACAATCTCGACAAGTCAACTTTTCAATGGTCAAAGTTCAACGCCTCTAAACGTTCAACTCGAACCGCATGCTCAAATGACGTACATGTTCTCTTTCTTTCTATTTTGCCACTTCTGATCGCAAATGTTCAAGTGAGGGGGTTGGCCTCCCCAGCTCCTCATGGGGGGGGGGGGGGGTGCTCCCCAATGTCATAGGGTCGGCCTCCCCAACTCCTTAGGGGGGTCGGACTCCCCAATGTCATAGGGTCAGTCTCCCTAGTGCAGCAAACGGGAGGCCTCTCCAATGCAACAAGGGTCAACCTCCCCAATCCTTTAGGGGATCTCAACTCTGTGACACTAGCCCCTCGAGCTCGAGTGTTGTCTTTGCGTCACGTGCCTTGGCATGATGCCCGACTCCGCGACACAAGTCACCCGCGCCTAAGCGTCGTCTCTACGTCACGTGCCCCCGGCACGACGCTTGACCTCGTGACATCTGTCGCCACGCCTGTGCGCTGCACGTCATATGCCCCTGGCACCACAGACATGTACCGGGCCCATGTGCCGTGCTACAGATATAGTCGTGCCTTCTGACTCTCTGACACATTACCATGCCTCCGGCACCACACACGTCTGTTGCGTCCATGCGCCACGCTGTTTATACAGTCACGCCTTATGGCTCTCTATCACACTACCACGCCCCCACATTGGTCCATCCTTTCACCATACCATGTGCACCTTGCCTTGGTCGTGGAACATGCTTCGATCCACTCCCAGAGTATGCAGCATCCCATGAGGATAGGCGACTCCTTTAGGACACTATCTCTGCTAGGGAGCTCCAACTCCCCTTCTGCTAGGTAGACGACTCCTCCATGATGCTACCTGGGCCCTTCAGGTAGGTGACACCTCCAGGACACTACCTTGGCGCATTCCGAGTGCTCCGGCATAAGGACTCACCTGTGGGATAGGCTCGCTCCCTAAGACACTATATCAGCCAGGGAGCTCTAAATCCCTTCCCTCCGGGCAGGCGACTCTTCCGGTATGCTACCTCGGCCCGCCGGGTAGGTGACTCCTTCAAGACACTACCTTGGTACGATCCGAGTGCTCCGGCACAAGGACTCACCCACGGGATATGCTCGCTCTCTAAGACACTTTTTCTGTCAGGGAGCTCAAACTTCCTTTCCTTCGGGTAGACGGATCCTCCAGGATGCTACCTCAGCCTATCAGGTAGGCTACTCATCCGAAAAACGACCTTGGCGCTCTCCGAGTGCTTCGGCGCAAGGACTCACTTACGGGGATAAGCTCGCTCTCTAAGATACTATCTCTATCAGGGTGTCTGTGTGACTAGTCTACGTGCTTCGATACTAGTGGCTTTCATCAGGCACCGCTAGGGGCTACGACCCCGGGATGGGAGCAGGTCTCCGGAAGGCATTGAGCCTTGTCTGCCTGGCAGTTGGACATTGGGCCTTCCCCACTGCTGCTAGGTCATCGACGTCTCTTGATGCCCTGTGGGACTTTACAAGGCCTTTGGATTGGCTGCTAGATCAAGGGGATTCTCTGGCCACATCGGTGTTGTGTGAGCCAGTCCATCCAGACAGATAGAGCGATGCTATACAGGGCAGGCCAGATGAATATGCCATCTCACGATCCGTGGAGCACTGGCATATGTGTGCTCCTCGGTGGTGTGTCACTCCTGGGGAGTGCCACGCGTAGGTTGATGACTTCATCATCTCAACCCCTATAAATAAGGGGCTTGAGAATTTATTTGAGAGATTCACGTTCATAGAACTCATTCTCACATTGACTTTCTCACTTTAGAATTCTAGATAGAGAAACATACAGGACCCTGCCGCTGGACCTTGACTCTGGACCTAAGCATTAGATTGTGACTGTCACACCGCTCCTTTGAGCTCGCATCACTGCCATCCTCAGGCTCTATTTGGAAAGTCCTTGGTGTGTGCCCTTGCTCCATCCTTGCAGTGTCTTACATCAACACATTAGCTTTGTTGTTCTCTTAGTTCATTTAACTCCTACAACTTAAAGTAGTTAGGACCACGACATTCTTGTCGATGTCTAATTGAAAGTCGAAACCTACCCATGAAAGAATGTCGGTAATCCCAAAAACAAAAGGAAACCAAGTTTGAACTTTGTTCTAAGCCATTGTTCCAAGGAGGGTTAAACAATTATGTTCAAGTCTTTGGCATTTTTCACCGACAAAAATTGATGTCTCGATATTTTTGTGAAATTTCTAGTTACTATTTGGTGATAATTATACATTTTGGGTAGCACTTGTCAGTAAAAGTGCTGCTAGAAGTGTCACCAGTGAGATTTAAAGACTTTGTTTTGCCGCTATATAGTGACATTGAAGCAAATTTGCAACACAAGAAAAAAGCCAAGAATAAAGCTTCCTCAACACTGATCAGATAAAGTATTTTTTCAAAATAAAAGTTGATTAGAAACCATGGTGTTTGAGGAGCCGAAATCTTACAAGCAATGAATAGTATTCAAAGGCAGAGGGGCATGATTTTGAACTTCAATGTTAAAAGAAAAGAAAAGCTCAAGATGCACAAATGGTCAACAAAAAAGGGTGTGATGCCAAGAAAGTGGGTTCGCAATATACATGAAGCTACTAGAAAAAATGCAGTCTGAGTTAAAAGCCAAGTTTGATCGTGCAGGATAAAGGTAGCAAGAATGGAACAAGGGTAGAGACTAAGGCTTCCCGGACAGACCTGAGGAGTGGAAGTGCTACGAGGGGGAGGGTGCAATGACCATTATGAGTCCAACTCGTACGTTGAGCCAGGGTCTAAAGTCCAGAGTGTTTTTCTCTCTAGAATATTCTAACTTTAGAGTTCTAGGTAGAGTGAGAAAGCGAAATGTTCAAGTGAGTTCCAATCCTTCTCCTTTGTGAATTCTTAACACTACAAGAAAAGGCGTCTTTTGCGACGGAGTTTTACCGACGGCATAGATTCCGTCGCTAAAATGAGTTTTACCGACGGAAACCTCCGTCAGTAAAACTCCGTCGTAAAATATTATTCAAGCGACGGATTTATTCCGTCGCAAAAAACTCCGTCGGTGAAAAGGCGTTTTACCGACGGAAACCTCCGTCGGTAACACTCCGCCGTGAAATATTATTTAAGCGACGGATTTATTCCGTCGCAAAAAACTCCGTCGGTACAAATAGGTCTTCACCGACGGACTTTTAGCGATGGAATAAATCCGTCGCTAAAAGTCTATTAAATCCACAGATCTGCTTCTTTCTTCGAAAATCCCAAAACCCAACTTCCCTCTACCTCGACGGCGACCTCCCTGGACACCGGCGGTGACTTCCCTCGACCCCGGCGGTGACCTCCCTCGACAACGGCGACCACCTGTACCTCCGGCGAACACAGGCCCTCACCTCCGGCAGATCTGTGAAGAAGAGAGAGACTACCCCGACGGCGACCTCCCTAGACACCGGCGGTGACTTCCCTCGACCCCGGCGGTGACCTCCCTCGACGACGGCGACCACCTGCAACTCTGGCGACCACGGGCCCTCACCTCTGGCAGATCTGTGAAGAGGAGAGAGACTACCCGGCGGCGACCTCCCTCGACACCGGTGGTGACTTCCCTCGACCCCATCGGTGACCTCCCTCGACGACGGCGACCACCTGCAACTCCGGCGACCACGGGCCCTCACCTCCGACAGATCTGTGAAGAGGAGAGAGACTGAGAGAGAGATAGAGAGAGCAGCGTCGACCATCGGGACCACCGGAGACGACAGTTTCTCACCTCCGGCAGTATTTCTCGTGAGGTAAAGTTCTCGTCTTCCTCTCTATTTGCTCTACGCTATACCTTTTGTCTTCATCTTATACATGTAAATTGCTGTGAAAAGTTAAAGATGATTTTAGATTGTTAATTGTGCATTGAGCATTTGAGATATTGAGATTATTGACGGAGGATGGGACCCAATTGGATTGAATGTGTGATTTTTGTTAATTTATTGCATTGAGCATTTGAGAATTGAGATTGTTGACGGAGGATGGGACCCAATTGGATTGAGATACCTGTTAGTTAGCGCAGACACAGACACCACGTCTGATCGACAGCGTCCGACATTTAAAAAACAAATTAACGTATGCCGATGTGTCTGGAGGTACGTGTCCGGAGGCGTCGGACACGTGTCGGTATGTGTCGGACACGTGTCCGGAGGTGTCAGACACGTATCGGACACCATATCGACACCCTATATGAGGTGTCGGAATTGAGGTTGTTGACGGAGGATGAGACCCAATTGGATTGAGATACATGTTAGTTAGCGCAGACACAGACACCACGTTTGATCGATGGTGTCCAGCATTTAAAAAACAAATTAACGTATGCCGATGTGTCTGGAGGTGCGTGTCGGTGGGCGTCGAACACGTGTCCGACGCCGTCGGACACGTGTCCAGAGGCGTCGGACACGCGTCGGTATGTGTCAGACACGTGTCCGGAGGTGTCAGACACGTGTCCGGAGGTGTCAGACACCATATCGACACCGTATATGAGGTGTCGGAATTGAGGTTGTTGAATGTGCATTAAATTTAGGTTAGTTAGGTTAATGCGACATTTTTAGCATGCACCCCCTGGAATCTAATCGTGGCTCCAGCGCTGGCTATAATTACCCCTAATTAGTCCTGATTAACAATATTTTAGTAAATCAATTAACCCTAATTAGCTCCAACGAGCCTAATTAGTTTTAATTAACCCTAAGAACCTGATGAAATTCAAATTAGCTGTAATTACCTCAAATTAGCCCAAATGAACCCAAAACCTGCGCATATTGATTGTAGTTAGCCTAATTAGTCATAATTTGCACTAACATAACCCAATTACGCCTAATTAGCGCTAGTTATGACTAATCAACACTACTCGGCACCATTAAAACCCTAATTAGGACTAAATAACCCTAATTAGTCCTAATCAACCCTAATTAGCAATAATTATCCGAAACTAGCCCTCATTAACATTAATTAGCCCTAACATAACCCAATTAAAGCCTAATTAGCCCTAATTAGGACTAATCAGCACTACTCGGCAAAATTAAACCCTAATTAGGACTACATAACTCTAATTAGTCCTAATCAACCCTAGTCAGCTATAATTATCCGAAACTATCCCTCATTAAAATTAATTAGCCCTAACATAACCCAATTAAGCCCAATTAGCCCTAATTAGGACTAATCATCACTACTCGGCACAATTAAACCCTAATTAGGACTAAATAACCCTAATTAGTCCTAATCAACCCTAATCAGCTATAATTAATAATTGTAATTAACCCTAATAACCCAGTTAGCCCTAATTAGCCTTTGTACATCCCATAATTACTCCATGTTGCCCAGAGATGGTTTAATTACTCGTTGTTTACAAACCCTGCCTTCTTTATATTAATTGTTGTTTTGAGAAGTCCATTGGCAACGAGATGGTTCAACTCGTTGCCAACGAGTTCTATTTAATGTGGAATTGGTAACATATGCAACGATCATTCTATAGTTTTGATATTTCGAAAAGATTCTTGCATATCTTATCAATTTCTGAACACATGCATGCATAGAAACCCTTAGTTCCCGTTCAAAGGTACTCATTACAAAGTAATGCCTTGTAATGAGCCTTTGGATGTCCAGTTTGGACAGTTTGGAAAAGCTAATTGTTTATAAAACAGTATTTTGACTCATGCTTTATGTTCTATGTCGTGGATATATGGTACACGTTCTCGTGTGTTTCTCCGGGTGCATACAGATCTGGTGTTCTAACATCCGTCAAACCTTCCTGAGCAAGGTTAGATGAATGTTAGAACACCTAATCGATGTGGTGTACTTGGAGAAATGCGGGGAGGTGCTGCCAAATTTTTCACAGACATCGGACTAAGCATGAGTTATTCACTGTTTTATAAACATGTGCTTTTCTGAATGGGATAGGACCACTACCTGTTCAAGAGTGGAGGGAATATATGTAGACATGTTGTAACATTCATGCATTGATATTTACATCGGCAATGCCTAATCACTGGTCATTATTGAAGGTGGTATACAGTACGATAATTCAGTCGTCATGTCAGTCGATCGAAGTTGGATGAAAAGGAAGAATGCTGAAGATTTTGAGTGTCGCGTTGACGAATTTCTCGACTTCGCTTATGCGCATCCTGCACATGTTGACCTTGATAAGATAAGGTGTCCGTGCGGTAGATGTGAGTTGTTGCACTGGAGAAAAAGAATTGAAGTAAAATGGCATCTTCGTCGGTACGGTTTTATGGGTGGATACACAAGGTGGACGCAGCACGGGGAAACGATAGTATTGTCGTCCAACCTGGCTAGTCAAACTGAAGTTAGGGAGGAGGCACGTTATGATTTTCGAGATATGATTATGGATGCTGGGCATGCTAATGTTGACTGGGGTAACGACAGTCCACAACCGCCGATCGAGGGGGCTCATCAGTTTTATGAGTTGTTGAGAGCTGCGGAAGAGCCGCTGTGGGATGGAGCTCCAAAACACACACGGCTGTCTGCGGTTAGTAGGTTATTACAGTTGAAATCAGACCACGGGCTGAGTGAGAAAGGTTTTAACGAGTTTGTTACCTTTATCAAAGAAATACTGCCCGAAAGTGAAAAGCTACCGCCGTCGTACTATGACGCGAAGAAGATGATGAGGAAACTTGGGTTGAGCTATGACCGGATAGATGCGTGCAATAACGATTGTGTATTATTCAGCGTTATTAAATGTTAAATTACAGTTTGTTTTATGTTGTTAATTTGTGTTATTGAATGCCTTACAGGAGGGGTTCACGTTTGACATGCCTCAGCAGCAGGTACTGGGGCAGCAGGCTTTCTTTGCCTACATCGGCAAGAATTACCGCCGATGGCTCCACGATGCACGGGACCGGGAGAAGAAGGCGCTGCCCGCGAGTGCCCCGATGACGGACATGGCGAGATATCCCCCATATTGGATATCTCACCGTGTATGGGGGGAGATGATAGATCGGTGGGCTGCGGATCCAAGTTGGGACGCCAAGAGTAAGAGTGGGACTGAGAACAGACAGAACAAAGATCCGACGCACACGGGGGGGTCGGTGCCACACCACATCGTCCGACACAAGAACGCGGTCGAGCACCCGGATTTGGAGGACGATGAGGTCGTAGCTCTGACGTATAATCAGACGCACGTGCAGAAGAAGGACAAGGACGAGACGCACCGGGCGGGCGACTATATTTCAGATATTACCCGGCGGATCGATGTGAGTCAATTTATTTAAGTTAATGTTTTTTCTTTCTATCCTAAATGTCTGTTTCGTTAATTAATGCCCTAACATATCGTTAAACCACTATTTTTGCAGGCCTCGTATGAACAGCTAAGGGGGTCCGAGCAGCAATCCGAACAGCCATCAGCGTCCACTAGTACGGCTGCGAGTACTGGCGGGTTGAAGCGATGGCTGGATACGCCGGAGGTCGTGAATCGGCCGAAAGGCCGCATACGCGGCCTAGCACGACTGCTCGTGCCGTGATAGGAGCGTCCTCACCCCCTGCTGCCTCTCCACGGACACCGGCTCCTCGGCCTCAGTTGGACGACGAGGAGATCCAGCGCATTGCTACAGTGGTGTGCCGGATGATCAGGGAGTAGGGCACTGTTGGACAGGCCGCCCCTGCCCCGGATCAGCAGGATCCAGATCCGGGACTCGGGAACCCCTGATGAGCCCCTTCCCATGCCCGTTCCTAGCTTCCCCCCCCCCCCCGTGCCCGGCTTGTACTCTTCTCCCCTCTCCTAACCGGCTATATCCGGTTCCCGACTTGTACATATATGAATTTTTTTTATTATAAATATTTTTTATAATTGATTATATATATTTCTTTCTGTATTGATTATTGCGCGTTGTTGTTGAGATTTGAAAATTGTATTACAGGTCTGGGTAATTGAAAAATAAAAAAAAATTCAAAAAAAAATTGACTTTTGGCGACGGAATAATTATTTAGCGACGGAATATTCCGTCGCGAATTATATTTTTTAGCGACGGAATATTCCGTCTCGAAAATATAAATCCGTCGCTAAAAAATATAATTCGCGACGGAATATCTGTCGCTAATTAAAAATAAATCCGTCGGAAAAAATGACATATTTAGCGACAGATTTAAAATATTCCGTCGCTAAACTATTAGTGACAGGCTTTTATACGAGGGATTTTTAGCGACGGTAAATCCATCGCTAATTCTTTTAGCGACGGATTTTGGGCTTTTAACGACGGATTTTCCCGTCGCAAAAATCCTGTTTTCTTGTAGTGCAAGTCCACTATTTATAAGAGTTGAAAAAAGTGATGTCACAAAGTGACATTTAGCGCTCCATGAGATTGACGCCTCGCTAAAGCGGCCACAAATGCCCATGCTCCATAGACTATCAAATCGCATATTCACCCGTTGTCATGTTTGCCTAGGAAAAGTGGCTCACACACTACCGATGTGGCCAAAGAACGCCCTTGATTCAGCCAACAGCCCAAATTATTGAGTCCCACGGGGGCGTCGAGTCATGCAGAGAACTTGACAATGAGGCCTACGTCCAACTGTTATGCAAACTAGACACGATGCCCTTTAGAGACCTGTTATTGTCTCGGAGAGACCTAGAGGTCATAATGTCACACCTTCACTCAAGACATGAGTAACTGGTACGACAATAACCACAAGTCCATAAAGCCGAACTTCATGTAACGTGCTAGGCCTCACACTTCCTCACTCTTACACAAATACTAGTACGACGAGCACCATATAAATCTCAATACACAAGCAGATCATGTTTAACAGTAGCAACCCTCAACTATTTACGTTGAACGAAATTATCAAAAACATAGACGTTCGATGTTAAAAACCTGATTTACTACATAATTTACTATTAAATCCATGCCCACAATTCAAATTGCATACGTCTTGATCAGGAAAATAAGAAACCTACAGTGACAATGTTCAAGTCCTTAATTTCCGAACAACATCTAACGAGCTCCTGAACTCAACAAATCCTTAACACCGGCTGGATGTTCATCTGAGACACAAAACAACAAACATGAGCCTTAAGCCCAGCAAGTACCCACCTTCCCTTCTAGCCAACGCTGAACACAAAGATGAATATTAACCCTCAAGGCATTGTTAACAAACCATGAATATGAACGAAACAACGTAACTAATTTAAAAGTGAATTCCAAGTACAGCCATTCCAGTTCATATAAATTTAGAATTTCACATACGCATTGAGATGGTAGGGACATGACTAAACAGTGTCGTTATGCTAATAATAATGCATTTCAGAAACCAGAGTCTTGACCACTTAAGAGCAGCATAACAAAGTCCAGAGATATAATCAACGGCGAAAATATAGTCAATATAGACTAACCAAAACAAAGGGTACTTACACAAGCTGAGTTATTTCACCGCTGAAAATGTTTGTATCTTCTACTATCCGTTTGTCAATCCTAAAACATGAAACAAAAATTTCAAATCATTTAGAACCTTTCTTATTATTCTTTTCCTTCCTGCATTTTTTGGTGGTTCATTCTGGTGATATTGCTGAATTTCTTATTAAACTAATATATGCAACCTAACCGAGCAAAACCCCAATAACCCAAACCCCCTAAATTGCCAAGAATTCTACTAGAATAGATTCTTTGTCTTTTCTTTTCCTTCCTTTTGCCCACTTACTTATTAGTACAATTCAGTCCAACAGTTATGCATAATAAAAAAAGTAGTTGATGTAGTGCAAGATTTATGCTCTAGAATCAAACCATGATGCTAACCTAAATTATACCCAAGTCCTATCCCTAAGACTAGTCGATTCAACCCAAAATTAACACATGAGCATAACCAAAATCAATTATCTCCATAATTGACAAACGTCTGCCATAATAAAACTAATAGGGAGGAAAACAAAAAACTGGTCTAAATCCCTTCTTGCATCTGAACGTGAGTGATTACATAAGAAACCATCAATTTAACCTTTGAATATGTTCTTCTTTTCCTTTCATTGATGAATTATTCAGCCGCTAAGGCTCCAATTCTATCGCTTCTCTTTCTTTCTCACAGCCAAACCCTCTTTTTCAATCCCCAACTCCCCAATCTGTTTTGAGCACTTCCCTAATCCATTTTTCCTTTGTTTTTATGGCACTTCCCTAATTCCCTACTCTTTTATTTTATTTACAATTATCTACTAATACTTTAATACTTATAAAACGGCCCATCCTTTAAGGAAACTGATTTACCCAAAGAATTTCTTCTTTCTAGCAAGACCTCAAACTTTGAGAGCTTATCCACACCACCCCTAGTTACCACTACTTATATTTGTGTACAAAGTGATTTATTTGTTTTAAAGTTAAACTAAGCAAATTTGGGTTATAACACACAGTCCCTAACGATTTTGATGAAGAGCCCCGCGCCTGTGCATGTAGACTAGTCGTATAAATATCCTGGTAGAGATAGTGTCCTGGAGAAGTCGTTTATCCTGCGAGTAAGTCCATGTGCCAGAACACTTGGAGCGTCCAAGGTAGTGTCCACCCGATGGGCCGAGGTAGTCTTCTGAAAGAGTCCACTAGCCGACTCACAGAGGTAGTATCGCAGAGGAGTCACCTACTTGATGGGCCGAAATAGTGTCTTGGAGGAGTTGCCTACCTAGTAGGAGGAGAGTCTTCGTACAGGAGAACTCGGTACTCCCTAGTGGAGATAGTATCCCTGGGTAATCGCCTATCCAGCGATGAATCCTTGTTTCTGAACACTCGAAGCGAGTCAAGGTAGTATGCCACAGGTGTTGTCTACCCGACAGGCTGAGGTAGTGTCATGGTTGCCTACCTGACAAGAGGGGAGTGCTCATGTCGGAGCACTCTGAGCTCCTTTCGGAGATAGTGTCCCCGAGTAATCTTTTATCCCGCAATGTGTCCTTGTGCCGAAGCACTTGAGCGTGCCAAGATAATGTTCCGGACGAGTCGTCTACTTGACGGGAGGGAAGTCCTCATGCTGGAGTACTTGGAGCTCTTTAGAAGTAGTGTTGTAGAGGATTTGCGTATCCTGAAGGATGATACATAGCCAAATAGTAGGTCGAAGCATGTTCCACAACCACGGCGAGGTGCATGTGAGGTGGTGAAGGACGGATCAATGCCTGGGGCATGCAGTGTGACAGATACAAGTGGCATGGCGTATAGGCACGACAGGGTGTGCAATGACGGGGGCAACCTTATTAAAGACAGTTTGCGGAGCCAGTTAGTAAGTGTTATGCGGGACACATTACATGGCAACAACCCAGGGGCACAGTGGGAGTAAGTATTGCTAGGGCACGTACTTCCCAGTACATGGCTTTTACACATCTCAAAGAGCAACTCAAGATTAAAACAAGTAAAACATCTGTCACTTGCAAAATATATAATTTTACTGCACTGTTGTAAGGTAATCGTTCCATTACCAGTGCGTAGTAGTTAGTAGTCCAGCAATTCTCGATCATAAGATAGTTATCCACGAATAACGTAAGCTAAATTGAGTTTGAGAGATTAAGAACTCAAGGACACGGAAAATGGACATGAAAAATATAGCAAGAAAAGAAGTAAAAATATGACAGCCTGCTTCATGTTTGCAGTGTATTTGTACACTTTTTCCAAGTATTATCATCATATACTTCATTTCCTGGCAAATTTGCTGCTGAATTTCTTCGGACTGATTGCCATGTCTCCTATCTTGGGACAATTTGTCTTTGTTTCGAAAGCCTTTTCACCGTTTGTGGGGATTACAGAATTGATGGTGCCCTCTTATAAAATAAAATCTGGCACACAGAGCCAAAATTATTTTCTTCATGCGACGTGTCTATAAAAGAACGATTACTAATGATAAAAAATGTGAAGGATAAGATAATTATATTAGAGAGTATTAATAAAACTGAGTACAATGATATCTTTATATGGACAAGAAAAAATTACCCTACTAGAAACAGAAAAAAGAATCATGTATAAGTTATAAGAACTCTAGAATGTTCTAGATATAAGACAATAGCGATACGGTAATTTTCATATTAATATATATCATCCAACACTCCTCTCAAACTCAAGTTGGTAGAGAAGAACAAGCTTGAGAAAAGGAAAATGATAAGATATTTATATTAGAGAACATTATAAACTAAGTACAATGAGACATTTATATAAGTACAAGAAAACTATCCTACCAGAAACAGAAAAAGAATCCTAGATAAGTTAGGAGAACTCTAGAATGTTCTAGCAAAGAACAATAGGGAAAAGGTAATTGCCATGTTAATATATATAATCTAACATCCCCCCTAAACTCAAGTTGGCAAAAAAGAACAAGCTTACGTTTGGAGGTTAAGTCCAAAATGGTGTCTTGATACCAGCTGCATTAAGTGAGATCCAAGTTGAGATGAATTCTATGTGTTGAGTCCGGCGATACAAGAACAGACAAGAGTCTCGGGGCGAAGTCCAACTACCATCATGGTCTTGGGGCGAGGTCCGGTGACTAAGAATAGATCAAGAGTCTCGGGGCAAAGTCCAACGATCATAAAGTCTCGGGGTGAGGTCTGGTGACTAAGAACAAGGCAGGATTCCTAGAAAGAGGTCCGCGGACTAAGAACAGAGCAGGAGTCCCGGGGCGAGGTCCGACGACCATAAAGGTCTCAAGGCAGAGTCCAGCGACTAAGAACAAGACAGGAGTCCCAGAACGAGGTTCACAGCCTAAGAACATAGCAAGAGTCCCGGGGTAAGGTCCGACGACTATAAAGATCTCGGGGTGAGGTCCGACGACTAAGAACAAGACAGGAGTCCCAGAATGAGGTCCACAGACTAAGAACAAAACAGGAGTCCCGGGACGAGGTCCGACAACCGTAAAGGTCTCGAAGTGAGGTCCAGCGACTAAGAACAAGGCAGGAGGCAGAACAAGACAAGAGCAGGATCTATTGTAGGAACTGAACGAGAGGCCTGGTGGCATGGTTGACAGTGTTGTGATCGGTAAAGGGAACGGTATCTTATGTGGGTGTAGGATTAGGATTTGGGCTAAAGGAAATCCTAATCCTACTAGGAACATAAAAGAGAATCCTACATAGAGTGTTCTACACATAGGACAAAAGGAAAGATGTAATTGCCATATTAATATATATCATCTAACATCCCCTCTTAAACTCAAGTTGGTAGAGCTAGAACAAACAAGCTTGAGCTTGGAGGTTAAGTCTGAGATTAAGTTGAGATGAGTTTCATGTGTAGAGTCTGGTGATGCAAGAACAGAGCTGGAGTCACTACAAGAAAACAAAGATTTTGCGACGGACTTTTAACGAAGGAAGATATTCCGTCGCTAAAATGTCTTTCAGCGACGGATTTACCCGTTGGTGAAAAGTTCGTCGTTAAAAACTTTTAGAGACGAAAATCTTCGTCGGTAAAACTTTTGCCCACGGACTTGCTTTTTGCCAACGGAATACTCCGTCGCTAAAATTTTTAATAGAAGTTTATAATTTTTGAAGGTTTTTAAAAACATTATAAGCGATAGAAGTGTGCCGTAGCTAAAAATTCTGTCGTTAAAGATATCTTTTGCCGATGGTTTTTTAGCGACATTGTTGTTTTGTCTTTAAAAGTCCTCTTAAAAATTCATCAGACTGACCATTCTTCTTTCTCCCATTTCTTTCTCTGTCTCAAACATCTCACCCACCGGCAACCCGCTCTACGGCGACCCACATCTCCGGCGAAACCACTGTCCTCCTCCCGACGTTGTGCCACCTCCGGCGATAGCCCCATCCTCCCCTCAACGCTGCGGCACCTCTAGTGACATCCCCGTCCTCCCCCCGATGCCACCTCCAGCGACAGATCCGTCCTCCCCTCGACATTGCCGGTTAAAAATCAAATTCAGGTGAGTTCGTGTTCTTCCACAATTATACTGTTTTGATTATTGCTTTTAGTCTTCTCAGTGAGTCTACTCTTAAAATGTTATGTCATTTTTCTGCTTCATTTTCTTTGTAATATGTTAAATTTAACTTCATGAATGTTCTTTGTTGTTGCAATAGAGATTTACCTGTTAATTGTTGAGTAACTCTTACTTAAATTCAGTTTGAGGGCCACCTTCACATTTTTACACTTAACCGTAGACATGTTACATCCATACGGGTAGTGCAGAAGGGCTTGATGTTTTTGAACATTGTATTTGTTTTACAAACACCATTATAGTCTGCACCATCTGAATACGATAAATTCAGGAGTTTTATGGGGTTGTTCACATGCACCTAGGGGTGTTACTTTGATCCTAGATGCTCTGAAAGGGCCTGCCGATCTATTTGAGATCTTATCCCATCCCCATCTACCTTAGTAGGATGCAAACATGGATACCACCCTCAAAGGGATTGCTACAAAACCTCTTAGATTAACGAACTTTAAGACCTGTTCTGTGTAACTCATTTAGCTCCTGGACTTAAACGTTGTAAGCACAATCGTTATCACTTTTGAGTTGAGAGCAGTGGATAGATGATCCTCTTTCCACTCATTCTAATAAGTTAAATCCTATGCACCCTTACAGAAAATAATTGGCAATCTTTACATAGTTCTGCATGCTGATATGTACATATGTGTTGTATGAAGTTCTCTAATCCTCTGCATTCTAATAGGTTTGTAACTTTTGGTGGGAGATAATACCATTTACTTTGCAACTTAATTTGCGGTATACTCTGGCTTTAATGCATGATACATAATACACATATGTTCTTTATAGAAATGCTCATGAATTCGATCAACAAGGTCACCAAAGGGATTAATTAACGGAAAAAAGCTATGATGTTCTTCAACAATTCACATAGAATGTTTCTGCATATCATTCCTATTTAGTTTTGAGATTGCATATCTGAATGTAGTAGCTTCTTAACAACATCAAGTTGGCTTCGCGGAACAAGTATGCAAGTAGGCTAGTTTGATGTGCTTGTTGTGTTCTCTGCGTTTGTTTTATGTGCTGTTACTAAGGTTTATATGTCCTATCATTTTAGCTATAACTCACTGTGGATTGCACTTTTAGCATCATTTTAACATAATTTTCTACCCAATTGGATTGAGTTCGATCGACACCGACACTGAATTGAAATGTCACATTTGGGCCCGTGGTATTGATTTAATTACTAAAAGCTTAAAGGTCTTATACAGTGTGACATTTAATATATTTAATTAAGCTATGAAACCTCGATTGGTTTTTCATGTCAAAGTAGGTTAAATGGCTTCTGCTTCGATGAACAAGGACGTTTCAGTCAGCAGGCACTTCTTCAAGGTCATGATGCCTGGTTTTCACGACGGACTTGTATGCCATCCCTCTTTCTCTATGTTTTCGTGTGTGTACGTACTATTATCTTTGGTTAAAAACTTACCTGTCTTACTGTATTATGAATATGTTAGGCCATACCGGTAGCCTTTTGCAGTCAGCTTACTACAGTAAGATCAAAGGAAGCAACTTTAACCAGCCATAAGGGGTCATGGCATGTTAAAATCAAGAAGAAGCGCGACCAAGAGGAAATTTGTTTCGAAGAGGGTTGGAACAAATTCGTGCAGCAGCATGACCTCCATCTAGGAGACTTTGTTGTCTTTGAACGTATAGGGCATATGCGTTTTCAAGTGCTGGTATTTGATCAAAGCACTTGTGAAAAAGCTTTCCCCCAATGTTGAACTCTGAGCCCCAATTAAACCATAAATTAAATTAATCGCATCGGATATGTGCATTTTAAACAATTTTGTGTTATTTGAACATTGATTATTTGTTTGATAATTTTAGGTTGTTAATTGTGCATTTGAGAATTGTGATTATTGATTGATGATTTTAGGTTGTTAATTGAAGATTTTAAATTCTTAATCGTGCATTTGAGCATTTCAGATATTGAGATTGTTGACGGAGGATGAGACCTAATTGGATTGACTGTGTGATTTTGTATTAATTTTTATTGCATTGAGCATTTGAGAATTGAGAATTGAGATTGTTGACGGAGGTGTCGGAAACGTGTCCGGTAGGTGTCGGACACGTATCGGACACCATATCTACACCCTATATGAGGTGTCAGAATTGAGATTGTTGACTGTGCATTGAATTTAGGTTAATTAGGTTAACGCGACATTCTTAGCACCCTCTGGAATCTCATCGTAGTTCCAGCACTGGCTATAATTAGCCTTAATTAGTCCTGATTAAGCATATTTTAACTAGGTTAAGGATTGAATTTTTTATTACATGTGTTAGGCATTAAATTTTTTTTAAAATATTTAAAAAAAAATGACTTTTGACGACGGATTAATTATGTCGCTAAAAGTTAACTTATACAAATCTCATTTAGCGATGGTGCACTCCGTCGCTAAAACATTTATCCCGTCACTAATTTTATAAAAAAGAAAATAAATTAAAATACGTAAAATGGAATTAGCAACGAAAATTCTGTCGCTAATTTATAAATAAATCCGTCGCAAAAAGTTCTATATTAGACGACAGATTTTATAATTCAGTCGCAAAATTTTTAGTAACGGGCTTTTATACGAGGGACTTTTAGCAATGGTAGTTCCGTTGCTAAAGTTTTTAGCGACGGATTTATGGCTTTTAGCGACGGGTTTTCCCGTCGCTAAAAGCGTTATTCCTTGTAGTGAGTCCCAGGACGAAATCCAACAACCATCAAGGTCTTGGGGCGAGGTCCGACAACTAAGAACAGATCAGGAGTCCCGGGGCGAGGTCCGACGACCATAAAGATCTCAGGGTAAGGTCCGATGACTAAGAACAAGGCAGGACTCAGAACAAGACAAGAGCAAGATCCATTGTAGAAACCGAACGAGAGGCATAGTGGCATGGTTGGTAGTGTTGTGATTGGTGGAGGGAACGAAATCTTATAAGGGTGTAGGATTAGGATTTAGGCTAAAGGAAATCGATAGAGGTAATTCAAGAGAATTTTTTTTATTTTTGAGCGAAAGAGATAAATTAGAGTTGGTGAAGAGTAAGAGTGGGCGATGGCTAGGATTTCAGCATAAGCGAAGATCATTATATAGAAAGAGCAGGAAAGAAGAACCAAAATTTTGAACTCAAGAAGCGAAGAAGAGCACGAAAAGAAATAAAAGCACGTGAATTGGCCTGGCGACGGCCAAAGGCCGTCTGCCGGAGTTTGCGAGAGCAGTTGAACGACTCTCAAACCGGCAGATCGTATGTATGGCTCTGATACTATGATAGAAAAGGTGAAGGGAAAAATAATTATATTAGATAACATTATAAAACTGAGTACAATGAGACCTTTATATAGGCAAAAGAAAACTATACTACCAAAAACAGAAAAGAGAATCCTACATAGTTAGGAGAACTTTAGAATGTTCTACACATAGGACAATGAGAAAAAAGTAATTGACATATTAATATATATCATCTAACAGGTCTCGGGGTGAGGTCCGGTGACTAAGAACAAGGCAGGAGGCAGAACAAGACAAAAGCAGGATCTATTGTAGAAACCGAACTAGAGGCCTAGTGGCATGGTTGACAGCGTTGTGATCGGTGGAGGGCATGGTATCTTATGAGGATATAGGATTGGTCTAGGGCTAAAGGAAATTGATTGATGAAACTGAAGAAGGAAACACTTTTTTTTTTTGAGCGAAAGAGGTAAGCTATGGTTGATGGACATAACGGTGGGTGGTGGCTAGGGTTTTAGCATAAGCGAAGATCACAGTAAAGAAAGGGCAAGAAAAAACTGAGTACAATGAGACATTTATATTGGTAAGAGAAAACTATCCTACTAGAAACAGAAAATAGAATCCTATATAAGATAGAAAAACTTTAGAATGTTCTAAATATAGAATAATAGCAATAAGATAATTTTCATATTAATATATATCATCTAGCAATTAAAATTTTCAGCGCTTAGATAACAAGAACAATCTGTTACAAATTACAGTTTACAGAGATGGACTTCCATCCAATTGCTAAACCAGATATCATCTGTCAATATCATTTCAAAGTTTTAGTACTCACCCTATGTTGTTAATCCAAATATCAAAGTCATGAATATAGTGAGTCACATTGTTACATAAACTGTTCCAAATATGATATCTTCAAGTAAATCCAATAAAGACACAATGTTCGTATCTGGTATCTCTTGCCTATCAAAATCTCTTGCATGCTGGCAGTGGAGCACCACAGAAGCACCGGTTAGGTAAATACGCAGATGAGTCGAGCCGCTGCAATCTGCCACCAGTAGGAATCTGGCTGCAGAGACCATTGTGACTCACATTCAAGTGATACAAATATTGCAGGGAAGCCAAGCTCGCCGGAAGAGTCCCCGTGATCAGATTAGTGTTCAAATCCAACGAGGTCATATTAGCCGGAAACTCCACCTCGGAAATGTCAAAGCTCAGATTGTTATTTGACAAGAAAACTTCCCACACTGTCTAATTTATACCAAACAAGACGGACACGTCGCCCTCAAGCATGTTATGCAAAAAATCAAGAGTGGTGTAGTTCATACTGCCCATGGATTTGGGAAGGGGACCGAAGAGCAGAGGCGGAGCCAGAATCGTTGGGTTGGGTGGGCACTTGATATATATTTTTATTCAGCCATTAAGATATGCCTAAATTCATGCCTTGCCCACGCTTTCTTTCGTCCCCAAAGGGTGCCGCTATAAGAAAACGTGATAATATTGTTGAGCACATTCTCTAATAATTTAATTTTTTAGAGCAACCGATTACATAATTAACTAGCTCGTCATGCAAGATCTTGATTTTGATTATTCTCGCTTGCATATTTGACCTATTGCGAATAGTAGTGTAATTTGCACTCATTTATTAGTGCAACTTTGTGGTGGTACACCATTATTTATATCTCAATGATTTTTATCATCGTGTCTTATTGAATGTTTGTACGTGATAGACATTGTCAAGCATAATAACATTGTTGAGTTTATTTTCGAACGCGGCTTAAGTTCTTAAAGCAAATAATGACACAAAATTAACGAGTTATTATTATTGTTAATAGATAACAATGTGAATAAAATAATAGAGCGTGGAATCATTTCTCTGAGGTTGGACATGTCCTGAACAAGGTGAGGATGAATGGAGGTAGAAAAGTAATAAAACTTCTGGCAACAAAGTTAGACACATGCACCGTAAAAAGAAGAAATCAAACTCACAAGAATCCTTGGTTTCCCCTAGACTATTTTCTTTAATTTTTGACACACATGTGCTACTGAATGTGGCACCACTTATCAGCCACCACAGCAATCGTTACAGTTGAGGCTAGAACTGGTAAAGGGATATTTTTGAAGGCCACTCCAACTTTCAAGAGTAGAAGAAGAAATGGATTCACCATGCAAGGCAAATGTACTGCGAGGAAACTGACGGTGGTTCGGGAATTGGGTTTGACATCTCTAACCAGTTCGGCATACGCGGTGCATCCGTTGCTATCTTGGGCTCTGCAAATCGTCATCGACTCCGCTTTTTTCACTCTCCAGTCCGACGGTATTTGGATCACTCTTGTAATTTGTTGGCCACTAGTCGTTTCCATGGATTTTCAGAGATGGGTTACTAAATTGTTCTTTATATTTTGTGAATGGATTGGTTTGTGTTCTACCTTTTTGGTTGGAGTAGCATTTGCACCGCCATTGATCGTAAACTTAGTTCTATCTATGCTGCAATATGCATCGTACTCTTGCAAGCCCCACAGGAACTTCAACCTCCATTTTCCCTATCATCTGGACACTGGTGCAGGATGCTTCTTCCTCCGCCCCTGGCTGTAACGCACTATGTTCGTGTACTCTATAGAAGAGGGAATACGAAGGCAATAGGTGGGCACGTACCCCCCCTGTGCCCCCTGCTGCCTCCGCTAATGCCGAAGAGTAAGGTTATGAGAGAGGTCAAGTTCCGGGACGGTAAATGTACCGAACAAGTTGGGAATTCTTTCGGTGAGTCTGTTGTGATATAGGTACAACTGAGAGAGTTTGGTGAGCTAAGATAGCGAAGAAGGGATATGACCACTGAGCTGGTTGAAGAACAAGTTAATGAAGATTAGATTCTTGAGCATTGAAATCATTGGCGGGATTGGACCGGATAGGCTATTTTTGGTGACTGAAAAGTACCTTAAATGATTTAGTTTTGCGAGTGTGGACGGGATATAGCCTGTAAGGTTTGTGAGGTTTTCAAGAATCAGGCTTTCAAGATAAGGGAGATCACTGACTACTGCCGGGAACTGGTCGGAGATGTTGGCACTGCCGAATTGAAGGGTGGATATCTGGTTGGTGGTTGAGTCAGACATGACGTCGTTCCAATCGCAACAGTCGGTGTTTGGCTTCCATGCAGCCAAATAGATGGGGTTGTTTAGGGATTTCTTAATTTGTAGGAGAACTTTTCTGTCATTTGGGTGGCATCTGATGGAGAGACAAGGGGATGGTAGGTTGAGAAAGAGTAACAGAGAGAGGGCAAAAACGGAGACGAGACCGGTCTTCTTGTTGCTTTCTTGCTGTGTTAACTGACGAGCGATTCCTTTACGTTTGAAATTTTCTAAGAACAAGTTTGCCTCCTACCCAGTTTTTAAGAATCTTCTTTCAATCCCGTGTATAGAGACAAGTAATAGTTGCAAAATGTTTCTAGTGGCTTTTCTTTAAACACTTTCAGTAATAATTATTAGCCGTACATTTTAAGCGTCACTAAATAAAAGTCATTAGAAACATTTAGAGACGATTGATTGTCGCTATATAGAGAGTAGGAGGAAGATTCCTCCAACCCGGATAGCAGCCAAATTTTTTCCATGTTCATTTTCTAATTATAGAAGGAGATCCAAATGCAACTCCTTCCCATTTACATATAGATTTTGAAATGGTCAAGCTTGAACGTGTACAAGCCATGTGACATTTGACCTTCCTAACCTTTCAATTTAAGCATCGGATTAATTTGATTTTGTCTAAATTGGTTAAGACAAACCAACTTTGGCACCTCTTCTCGGTCAGCTGCTGCTAATAGCCGCTTCTTTAACGCGGCAATTAGTCTGAAAAGTTAAAGATCCACTCAAAGCTCTGTGGGTTTAGACATTTGGCAATATTGGTTTTAGTGTCAACGTTTCTGACCATAAAATTTTTCTTGCGAAACACTGACGATCTGGATAACCTTCTTTTGACCCGTTAGATGAAGTGAACTTAGTATAGGAGATGCATGTCATGTGGCGGAGACACTCAGTGACAGCATGCAAGATAGGCCTGTGGTAAACAAGGTCGTGTAACATTGTTCCTAGGTCTACATTGTGTGCACTCCTAATTTGGCGTCGTGCTTTACTTAGTTGCTACCAACGCTTAGCGCAATCGAGGAACTCCCCATTCCCGCAGTTAATCGTATATACGGAAGAAAGCAGTAAATGGGTTCCTAGAAGATCAAAGTTTATTGCTCTACCATATTCGTAATTCGTCCACCAGGGTTTGACTTGAAATGTTCTTTGCTAGGGGAGGCCCTTCTCATGCACACACTGTTTTGTGCCTGTCAGAGAGGTAATTGAATGAATCCTCCCAGCATGAGTACCCTCTAAAGGAGCAATATCCGGGACTTCCCCAAAATGAGGAATTCAAAGGAAGTCAAAATACTTACTTGATAGAAAACCCATGATTCTAGGCATTCTTTGATTGTAAATATTTACCATGACAGAAAACACATGATTCTAGCCATTATTTGATTGCCAATAGTTACCTGGACAAGAAACCCATGATTCTAGCCGTAGTAAATACTTACCTTGTATTGAGAAGTTTGACTCTCACATCTCTTGTATAAAAGGATACAATGTCAATACAAAAGACAAGCTTTTCAAGGAATTCTAAACTTCTTTATGGTGTCAGAGCTTTTACGAGCATTCTAGCGAGTTCACACACGATCCCCACGCTCAACTTGCACATTTTTTTTCTATCCTACCTTTCAGTCACCTTCTTCCCAACAACACACAACATGGCTGATGAACAAAGTCTACAATAGGAGCAAATACCATTCCAACAATGGTCAACCCACCCTTATCAACCACTCAGATTATTCCTTTTAACCCAGCCTCACAGCTTCCTATTAAACTCTCCGGCAGTACCAACTTTGCCACATGGAAGGCTCAAGTCTCGACTCTCATGTGTGGCTATGATCTCTTCTAGTTCCTTTTCAGTTTGTCCACCCAAAACCATCACTGTCTCAGATCAGGAAGTTGTCAATCCCTCTAACAAAGTGTGGTACCGTCAAGACAATCTCATTCGGAATGCCTTGATGGCTTCCGTTGACCCCTTTCTTGCATCATCTATTGCCGCTGCAACAACATCCAAACAGGCTTGGGATCAACTCCATACAACCTTTGCAAACAAATCCCAGATGAGGATTTACAGTCTTCGTGATTTGCTTGGAAAAGTTTCCCACGATTCTAAGACGATCTCCGAGTATCTTCGTGAGATTCGCTCTATTGCTGACGAACTTGCAAGTGCCGGCTCACCTATTAGCAATGAAGAACTTGTTGTTAAAAGCCCAAGTGGCTTGGGTACTGAATTTCGTGAAATCAGTGCGGCCATTCGTGCCCGCAACACCCCGATACCCTATGAAGAGCTCTCTGATAATTTTCTTCATCATGAGCTTTTCCTCAAGCATGAGGAACTCAAGAAGCACCCAGCCCCTATCACGGCACAAGCGGCACAACGGACTGGTTCAAACAACTCCAACTTTTTCCGTATGGCATCGACAACTTAGACATCCAACCAGTCGAATCCTAAAACATATCCTTAATGTTTCCTCTCTACCTTATTCAACAACAGACAATTTCAATTTTTCTAATTTCTGTTGTTGCAATAAAAGTCATAGGCCACCTTTTTCCAGCAATTCCTTAATAAGTGATAAACCATTGCAAACAATTTACAGTGATCTTTGGAGTCCATCTCTTGTTCCTTCTTTGGACAAAAAGTTGTATTACGTCATCTTTGTTGACCATTTCACCAAAATACATGGGCTCTATACGCTCAAAAATAAAAGTGAGGTTCAAAGAATTTTTTCTACTTTCCACCCATTGGTTGAGAAATTTTTTAACACCAAAATTCTCACCCTTTACTCGGATGGCGGTGGTGAATTTGAAGGTCTTAAACCTTATCTTCATACCCATGGCATACAACATCTAGTTTCACCACCATATACCCCTCAACGAGTTGCATCGCTGAACAGCGCCATCGTCATATCATTGAAGCCGCACGTACTTTACTTCATCAAGCCTCCGATCCTTACCCTCATCATTTTGGACTTTTGCCTGTCAACAAGCGGTCTTCCTCATTAACCGTCTCCCCACACCAATCCTTGATAACAAATCTCCATATCAAGCTCTATTTGGGCAACCTCCAAAATATAATTCACTTCGAACCTTTGGATGTCTTTGCTACCCTTGGCTCAAGCCATATACCAACCACAAACTTGAACCCCGTTCAAGACCCTGTGTCTATCTTGGTTTTTCCCTTATTTATCATAGCTATTAATGTTTTGACCCTCACTCTGATCTAAAGTCTTTCTCTCACGTGATGTTAAATTTTTTGAAAATCAATTTCCCTTTCAAAATCTTTTTGCTCATATGAAATCTAATTTTACCAACATCTCTTGGCATGATATTAGCACCACCACCTCAGAAACTCCTAACAAATTCACCTCTCTTGATTTACCCACTCCTTTCACTATTCACTGTCCGCCTCCTCAACAGAAATCTTCAACGTCAACTCATACAGCGCATCTCCAGCAGGCCGACGAGACTACCTCACAGGTTCACTTGCCTTCAAATAGCTCAAGTCCAGACATATCGAGTCCTACGTCCTGTGCATCAGCTAGCTCTTCAAATCCTAGGCCTACTTCCTCCTTACCAACCGCCAATCACCCACCCACGAGTTGTCACAAGATCTCAACATAATATCTTCAAACCAAAAAAGATCTTTGATTATCTTGCCACCACCACTGATCTCACCACTCCCTTTACCTATAAACAAGCACAAAAATATCCACAATGGAGAAAAGCCATGCAAGATGAGTTTGATGTGCTCATAAAAAATCAAACTTGGACTCTTGTTCCTTCGCACACGTCCCAAAATATTGTTGATTGCAAGTGGTTGTTTTGTATCAAACGGAAAGCCGATGGTACCATTGATAGGTACAAGGCAGGTCTCGTTGCTAAAGGATTCACACAACGCCCAGGTATCGACTTTTCTTCTACTTTCAGTCCAGTTGTAAAACCAACCATTGTACGTATTGTGTTGTCCTTGGCAATCCACCATGTCTGGGCACTATGTCAACTGGACATCAACAAGGCCTTTCTTCAAGGTCACTTAGAGGAATAAGTGTTCATGCGCCAGCCGAAGGGTTTTGAACATCCTGAGCTTCCCTCTCATGTATGTCGGCTAAAAAAAAGCAATCTATGGACTCAAACAGGCGCCTCGTGCTTGGTACAATGAGCTAAAACAATTTCTCGTCACCTATGGCTTTCAAAAGTCACACTCGGACAGCTCTCTCTTTATTCTACATCCCTCTGGCGTGGTTCTCTATCTCCTAGTCTATGTGGACTACATCATTCTTACTGGCAACAATCAGACAGCATTATCTGATGTCATTGCCGCTCTCTCCCATCGCTTTTCTCTCAAGGATCTTGGACATTTAAACTACTTTCTTGGTGTTGAAATGGTTCACCGCAATGATGGTGTTCTTCTCTCTCAATCCAAGTATATTGCTGATCTTCTTAAGAAATACAACATGCGAGAGAGTAAAGGAGTCACCACCCCAATCTGCCCACAACTTTTTTAAATCTTAATGATGGTTCATCCCCTACAGATGCAAAAGAGTATCGCACAGCCATCGGCAAGCTTCAATATCTCACTTTCACTTGGCCTGATATTAGCTTTGCTGTCAACAAATTATCTCAGTTCATGCATTCACCATCTTCAATATATCAAGCGTCTCATTCGCTATCTCAAGCACACCATGTCTTACGGCCTTCTGCTTCAAACAATATCATCACTGGATCTTCATGTATACTCGAACGCTGTCTGGGCTGGTGACCAACATGACCGGACCTCAACATCAGCTTATGTCATTTATCTTGGGAAAAATCTTATTAGTTAGTCCTCTAAAAAGCAATGCACTGTTGCTCGGTCGTCCACAAAGCCGAATATCGTGCTGTGGCCGGTGCAGTTTCTGAAACAAATTGGATAACCAATCTCTTGCATGAACTTCAGGCTCCTCTCTCAAGTGTTCCTACAATATACCGTGACAATATTAGCACAACCTACTCGTGTCACAACCCGGTCTTTCATAGTCGCGTGAAGCATATCACTATAGACTTCCACTTTGTTCGAGATCAAGTTCAACAGAAAAAGATTAACGTCGTTCATGTCCACTCCGTTGATCAACTGGCCGACACACTCACCAAAGCTTTATCCAAAAAGCAATTCGAACGGCATATTGTCAAGTTAGGAGTTGTTGATACCACTCCTAACTTGAGGGGGCATAATAAAGCAATATCCGGGACTTCCCCAAAATGAGGAATTCAAAGGAAGTCAAAATACTTACTGTACACACAAATTTCGTATCTTAATCTGCAAGACGAAAAATAATGCAATAAAATTCAATTTATCAAACTTAAACTATAGGTTACACCACTCTATAATTTTTACACAATAAATGTAAATCCTCTGATTCGATCTCCGGTTTGGTCACGATTCAAGGGCTGAAATAGTTTGATCTTGAAACGTAAATTTGGACTTCTTCAATCTTCTTGGTTGAAAGATCGTCGAAGCGGCAGTTGCTCGAGGGCTTCGAAGCTTTATCCAGAACAAGTATGGCGATCCTTGACTTGTAGAATCACTGATGTTGAAGGCGAATTCCTCTTCAATTTGAGGCGAAAGAAAAACCGATCTTCGTAACTTGGAAGTGCTCGATTGAAGAACGACACTACGTTAGTGCGTGTTGTTCTTCAAATGAAGCACAACCTGGGAGATGACAGCGTTTCGGCGGAGCTTAAGTTTTGATCGCGGAGACCCTGTGTCTTTCTCCTTTCCTGCCCGAAGCTCTCTATTTATAGGCAGCGTAGTGGGCTTAATTTTGGAAAGACCATGATTTGAGGTTTGACTTTGCAATTAAGGAGATTTTTGTCCCCTTAAATATCTTATCTCCTCAATTAAAAATAGATATCTGTCTCCACTTAATTTAGGAATGATTTTAGTCAAATTTGACTATTTTGGCAGTAAGACCATGGGTTGGACTGCATAATTTTTATTTGGGCCAGTTCTTCTAGCTTAATCTTGGATCGAGTCCAACATCTTGTTTGACTCTATGTCAACATCTTGATCCGCATTTTTCGCAAGGTTGAATATTTGACTAGTCACTAAAATTATCTACCATTAATCGGTAAATAAGTTTTTAGTGTCTACAAATTGCCCCCACTTCAAGGCTTGTGTGGTACCTTTTTTTTTTTCGGGTACCGTGCAAGGCTTGAAGTAATTGTCTCTATTATTATGGACGGATCCCAACCCATAAGCCGCACTGTCTTGATGGCTGTGGCATTCCAATTGAAAATTTGGTGATCAGCAAGCCCGTTGATCACGTGAGCGTCTCGATCCCAGGTTAATGTGTGAGCACACAATGTCGTCTTGCACCGAATATAACTTTTATTTTGCTTTTTTCCTTTTCTTTTCTTTTTTTTTTTTTTCTGTTGCATGGGCTTTATCCATGAAGTTGGGGCCGACCCAAGGCTGGCTGCCCTGTCTGCTTAGGGTTTCGTGCCTTTATATAGCGAGCTCCAACCTCCAAAGTATCTGGACCTTGCCCTGGACGACCAAGTTAGTGCCGCCTTCAAGGTTGAGCCCATCGACGTCTCCGTCGGTCACAGCCATGCGCATGCTGGCGTCATCATCAAGACGCATCATCACGTTTCATCGCCAACAGCCGTGCACCAACCGAATCCTCCACAACCACGCACACAGACCAAGATGACTTACTCTGTTTTACCGCCAACAGTAGTGCACGAACGCACCTCCACAGCCACGCAATCGAGAAGGTGTTCATCAGAGGAGGAGGTGTTCCCTACAGTGGCGCAATGCTCTTCTCAGAGAAGATGTCATCATGTGTTGGTCATTGACGCATCGCCGGCATCCCCCGCTTGCCGTCGTGGATCAATCACCGGATGAAGACTTTTCTCCTTCTTTTTTATTTTTTTGCAACAGGCATTAATCATGCGGCACCGACAGTGGTAATCTGTTGACTGTGGACGGAAGGAGAAAGATCCGGCACCCGTTTTGCGGTGAAGATTGTTGAGGAATGGCGGCAGATCCAGTGGTCGCAGATTTGAAGGTTGCTAGATAGAGGAGATCTAGTGACATCGACAGTGGTGAGTAGTTCGCGGCTGACCGGTGGCTGTCTGTTCGCGTTGGTGGAGGCAGCAGTTGAAGGAGAAACGGCCGATGGAGCTTTTGGTGGCTGACCGTAGCAAGCGTGGCCAGCGCACGGCGTTCGGTGGCTGATCTGGTGACCGGAGAAAAAGACATGCGTCGACGTCCTTTGCCGATGTTACCGTTGTTCCCCCTGTCGTCGCCTTTTGTCGCGGATGTCACTGGTGCACCGCTGGTCGTCGCTGTGGCTGTTGCAGGCAGGCTGTTGATCGCGCCCCATCGATGCTGCCGATATTCCACCTTGCAGTCTTGCCGGGCTGCCACCGATCTTCCAGATTGTTGCCGGCGTTGTCTTGTGCCGACATTTCTGCTTCTCTTCTGTCTTCTTTTTTTTCTCTTGGACTGAACGCCCACTTCTTTCCTCCTTTGACTTTTCTTCACCTTTATTTTTTGATTGATTGTTTATTTTTGAACATTCTGAACCTCCACCTCTCCTTTTTTTTTATTTTTTATGTCGAGATAAATTTCTTCTTTTCCCTCTGCCGCATGCTCAAACTTAATAAGATTTTTTTTGAGCAGGTATTTGCCGAAAATAGATATACAACGCTGCTGCAACATATGTACGAGACTAGTTACTTATCGAACTGCTTGAAAAATCCGTTTGACAGAATTTACATTTCAACTTTTCATGTGTGCAGGTCATTTTTAGACCTGATGGATGTGACCGCCTCTGTCGTGTGACTCTACCAGCTTGATCCACGAATGCGCTCGACACGTCTCGCATGTTGACTTTTCCTCATGTGCGAGTCCTCTGTCGACTAGCATTATGACCGCGACAGCAGCATCGCCCCATCAGCTAGTTTCAAAAATGCGCTCGACACGTCTCGCACATTGACTTTTCCTCATGTGTGAGTCCTTTGTCGACTAGCATTATGACCGCGAAAGCAGCATTGCCCCATCAGCTAGTTCCAGAAATGCGCTCGACACGTCTCGCACGTTGACTTTTCCTCATGTGCGAGTCCTCCCGCGACAGCAGCATCGCCCCATCAGCTAGTTTTAGAAATGCGCTCGACACGTCTCGCACGTTGACTTTCCTCATGTGCAAGTCCTCTGTCGACTAGCATTATGACCGCGACAGCAGCATCGCTCCATCAGCTAGTTCCAGAAATGCGCTCGACACGTCTCGCACATTGACTTTTCCTCATGTGTGAGTCCTCTGTCGAAGAGCATTATGACTGTGACAGCAGCATCCCTCCATCAGCCAGTTCCAGAAATGAGCTCGACACGTCTCGCACGTTGACTTTTCCTCATGTGCAAGTCCTCTGTCGACCAACATTATGATCGTGATTGTAACATGACTCATTTTGCAAGAAAGTGTGCTTGACAAGACATGTAGTCGGGCTTGCCTTCTTTTGCGTGCTTTCGGTTGACCTGCACTTCCACAAGACAGAGGCCACCTCTGATTCTTACCGTATTGAAAGTGTGCTCGACAAGACATGCGATGGGACTCGTCCTCCTTTGCGTAGTCTCTCGTTGACCTGCACTTCCACAAGTCTGAGCTCGGCAGGACTCGCTATTGGAGTTGCCCCCCTTCCTTGGCAGTTGAACTTGACAGGACTTGCGCGTTCCTTGTGCTTGGCACGAAACTAAAATTGGGCTCAAGACTTTGTCATAGACTGCCATTTTTTAATTTTATTATTTTTTTTGTTTGGCCGTTCACAGTTTTAGCTCATGTGGGCCAGGAGCATTGATACTGCAGTTTAGGCTCGTACTGAGGAGCGTTGAATTGATCTTGCAATTTAAGCTCGTGCAGTTTTGGCTCGTGCTGAGGAGCGTTGTTTGTGCAGTTTTGGCTCGTGCTGAGGAGCGTTGCTCGTGCAGTTTATGCTCGTGCTGAGGAGCTTTGATCTTTGATTCCGGTCTTCACTTTAGGCATCGAGCTTGATCGAATGAAGATGACTTGTAGCTAGTTGAAGGGCTTCTGAGCTTGATCTTCAACCAGACGATGCGACGTTGACCTTCCAATCCGGGCTTGAAGCTTGGTCGGAAGAAGACGACTTGCAGCTAGTTGAAGGGCTTCAGAGCTTGATCTTCAACTAGACGATGCGATGTTGACCTTCGAATTCGAACTTGAAGCTTGGTCAGATGAAAATGACTTGCAGCTAGTTGAAGGGCTTCAGTGCTTGATCTCCAATAAGACGATATGACTTTGACCTTCGAATCTGGGCTTGAAGCTTGATCAGATGAAGACGACTTGTAGCTGGTTGAAGGGCTTCAGAGCTTAATCTTCAACCAGATGATACAACTTTGACCTTCGAATCCGGGCTTGAAGCTTGATCAGATGAAGAAGACTAGTAGCTAGTTAAAGGGCTTCGGAGCTTGATCTTCAACCAGACGATGCGACGTTCACCTTCGAATCCGGGCTTGAAGCTTGATCGGATGAAAACGACTTGAGTTTAATTTTTATTTATTTATGTTTTTATACCCCAAGGGCTGTAGAGCTTGATCTTGAATATGATTTCAGTGCATCCCATGTGAAGGGCTTGGCCTCTTTACATTTCGAGGGGCTTCAAAGGGATGCTGAGTCTTTTGGGGATCTTTCAAGCTTTGGATGCCCCCAGCACGGAGGCCTTAGGCTATCTGTTCTCTTGCAGCTGAAGAGACTACAGATCCAAAGATGATGGAAGCGTTGTTTGATTCTTCAACTTGCTCGTCATCTAGATAGATTTTGCCTTTTTTTTTTATACAAGTCCATAATCACTTCCTTGAGTGTGAAGCACTTTTCAGTCGGATGACTGATGAGCCGGTGGTACTTGCAGTATCTTGGCTCGTTAACCTGCCCCGCCTCTTCTGTGCGTTTCATCTTAGGGAGATCAATAAGCTTATGTTCGAGTAAGAAGTCTAGTATCCCCGGGACTTCCGAGTCTAAGAAGGGATAGACTTTTTGTTCTAACTCTTTGAAAATTGGCTGTTGTCTTTCTCTCCCTTGAGGCTGATTTTTCTTCTTGTCTTGTTTCTCTTTTTTATGTTTATCGAAGGTCTTTAATTGAGTTGTCGTGACAACCATTGAATCTTATGTGGTTGCTTTTGAACCCCACCGCCATCTCGCTTCTCTAGTGTCTTCACGGGGGTCACCTATTGGTGGATTACTTCCACCCTGACTTGTTATGGTGATCTTCATATTGTGGCCTTGTGTTGCCAGCTCCTCAAAGGTACGAGGTTTGTTACCTTGTAAAATGTATAGGAGCCCCCAGTGCATGCCTTGCATACACATTTTTATGGCAGAGGCTTCAGACAGTCTTTCTTTACGGTCCAAGCTCAAAGCTCGCCACCTGTTGATGTAATCCACTACAAGCTCCTCTTTTCCTTGCTTGGTGTTTGTAAGTTCCATCATGCTCACCGAACGGTGGGTGCTGTAGAAACGATTCTGGAACTCGCGCTCCATTTATTCCCAACAGTCTATCGACTTGGGCTTCAAGTCAGTATACCAATCAAAGGCGTTCCCTTTGAGAGATCTGACGAACTGCTTCACGAGGAGATCCCCTTCCGTTCCAGCATCGTTGCAAGTCTCAATGAAATGGGCGACGTGCTACCTTGGATTGCCCTTCCCATTAAACTGTTGGAATTTAGGCGGTTGATACCCTACTGGCATCCTCATGTTGTCGATCCTCTTTGTATAAGGTTTCGAGTACATGAGAGTGTCGCGAGAAGGTCCTCTGTATTGGGCCCTGATTGTGCTTGCTATCATGTCTTGCAGTTGCTGGATAGATAGAGCGGTAGAGATGGACTTGCTCTCTTTGTTTTTATATCCACCAAAGGTGGATGCATCTGGATGCTCGTTGGTATCAGCTTGCTTGAGAGCCTCGTCCGCGTCATCCATATCACCTGACTTTGATTCTTCACTTTTCTTCGATTCCAACTTGTTCATCAAGTTTGCAATCTGAAGATCTTTTTCCTCTACCGTCTTTGTCAGTTTTTTAATTGCACGAGACATAGCGGCCAGTTGCTCTTCAAGTGAAATGGCACTAGTCATCATAACCGGCAAATTAAAATGATGCTCGGAAGTATTTGACGCCATTGTCGTGTAGTGTAGGCTTTGATTATCTTCTTATGGAGAAGGAGATGAGAGGCAGAGTGGTCCCACTGGGCGTGTCAAATTTGTACACACAAATTTTGTGTCTTAATCTGCAAGATGAGAAATAATGCAATAAAATTCAATTTATCAAACTTAAACTATAAGTTACACCACTCTATGATTTTTACACAATAAATGTAAATTCTCTGATTCGATCTCCGGTTTGGTCACGATTTAAGGGCTGAAATAGCTTGATCTTGAAACGTAAATTTGGACTTCTTCAATCTTCGTGGTTGAAAGATCGTCGAAGCGGCAGTTGCTCGAGGGCTTCGAAGCTTTATCCCGAACAAGTATGGCGATCCTTGACTTGTAGAATCACTGATGTTGAAGGCAAATTCCTCTTCAATTTGAGGCGAAAGAGAAACCGATCTTCGTAATTTGGAAGTGCTCGATTGAAGAACGGCACTACGTTAGTACGTGTTGTTCTTCAAATGAAGCACAACCTGGGAGATGACAGCGTTTCGGCGGAGCTTAAATTTTGATCGCAGAGACCCTGTGTCTCTCTACTTTCCTGCCTGAAGCTCTCTATTTATACGCAGCGTAGTAGGCTTAATTTTGGAAAGACCATGATTTGAGGTTTGAGTTTGCTATTAAGGAGATTTTTGTCCCCTTAATTATCTTATCTCCTCAATTAAATAGATATCTGTCTCCACTTAATTTAGGAATGATTTTAGTCAAATTTGACTATTCTGGCAGTAAGATCATGGGTTGGACTGCATAATTTGTGTTTGGGCCAGTTCTTCTAGCTTAATCTTGGATCGAGTCCAACATCTTGTTTGACTCCATGTCAACATCTTGATCCGCATTTTTCGCAAGGTTGAATATTTGACTAGTCACTAAAATTATCTACCATTAACCGGTAAATAATTTTTTAGTGTCTACACTTACCTTGATAGAAAACTCATGATTCTTGGCATTCTTTGATTGCAAATATTTACCATGACAGAAAACCCATGATTCTAGCCATTATTTGATTGCCAATAGTTACCTTGACAAGAAACCCTGATTCTAGTCATAGTAAATACTTACCTTGTATTGAGAAGTTTGACTCTCACATCTCTTGTATAAAAGGATACAATGTCAATACAAAAAAACAAGCTTTTCAAGGAATTCTAAACTCCTTTACCCTCTCCACCGAGCATGGACCTACGAATTAAACTCCCTCTGGCTGGCAGTTCCTCTCAAGTGGATTGGAACAAAGCTTCATTTATTTTCTTTTTCTGGTAGGCAAGCGCCATTACTGTGGCGTTACTAGAAGTATGCATATCCTATCTGCTCTGGACCTCTGGTTGCTGAGCTTTAGCAGCAAGTGAGGACTTGTCACTTGCCATATTTAAAGGATTTAAATGTAGTTACTGGCATGTTATTTGGCAAAACCTCTCCTCACTCAGAAGTGGCAACAACGAATCAAGTTCACGTTAGGATTTAATTTCTTGACGATTCGACAACTGCAAGTTCAACTTTAATTTGTTGGTTAGGACAAGGATCTCCAAGTTGTAATGCAGAGTTGCTAATACGATAAAGTGTCCCTGAATATGAACGACGACAAAAATTGCTGATGTAAATTTAAAGCAAATTACATCGACGATGGGGCAGCTTGTACAATTGGGGCAGCTCGTACCATGGTCAAGTTTGCCCCTGACGAGATAGCGAAGACGACTCGGTAGCATACTCCACCTTGGTGACTGATAGATCCTTTTAGGAAGATTTTGCTTATGAATATACATGTATGTTGTATGTGTGTGTGCGCCCGTGTGTCTATATATATATATGCAAAATGAATATTATATCGTCTTTTATCTTTGACAACAAAATAAACAAATAAAGAAGTTACTTTTGCTCCCGTTGCAAATCTTGTTACAGTTTGCATGTAAATTGAAGTCATGGATTATCTTGACACTTCTGCTCCTGTAGCAAATCTTGTTACAGTTTGGATTCTTCTTGCTCTTCTTGCTACATTAACTTGATGTTACCAATACTTTCGTCCATGGTGATCGTCACCGGAAATGTACCTAGAAAGTGTAATTATCACCAAATGTTGCATAAAATAACTATCGATGAATTTTTGCCACTGAAAAGGGTTGAAGGAAATTGTTTGACCCTTGTTGGAAAAATGAATTTGAGCGAAGTTCAAACTGATTTTCCTTTCTTTAGGATTACCGGCATTCTTTCGCGGGTAGGTTTCAACTCAAAATGATCGAAGCAAACAACAATCTTTAGTTGTGCATAATCATTTCTTTTCCAAAAGTGGTGGCCAATTGATCACCTTATTGCCAAAAATCAGATACGAAATGGCAATGATGGATTGTTACAACTTACGCGGATAGTAATGATTTGAACAACAAAAACCAAGTAAATTCACAATATTAGTCCACAAGTAAGCCGGAATCACTTGCAAGCCGGTAGTGGAGCGCCACACAGGCACCGGTTAGGCAAATACGCCGACGGCTCCAAGCCCTGCAAGCTCCCGCCTGCTGGAATCTGACCGCACAGCCTGTTGTAACTCACGTTCAAGTAGGTCAAATCCAATGACGCTAAACTCGCCGGAAGACTCCCCGTGATCCTATTCTTGTGCAAATCCAGCGTGGTCACGGTCGCCGGAAACTCCACCTTCGACATATCAAACCTCAGCTTGTTATTAGGCAAGTAAACAAACTGCAGTGTCTTGTTTTTACCAAACAACACGGACGCGTCACCCTCTAGCATGTTGTTGGAAAAATCAATCGCGGAATAGTTCAAGTTGCCCACAGATTTTGGAATAGGACCAGAAAGTTGGTTGTGTGAAAGAACAAGGTCCGGCACGTTCCCGGTGAACGTGCCGAACGAGTCGGGGATTGTCCCGGTGAGCTTGTTGCGGTCGAGGTGAATGACGGTGAGCTTGGTGAGCTTAGCGAGCGAAGGAGGGATCGACCCGGTGAGTTGGTTCTCGGAGAGGTTAATGTAGGTTAGGTTTTTGAGCTGGGAAAGGAACGAGGGAACCGGACCAAAAATGTTGGTCTTGGTGATTGAGATGAATCTAAGGTGAGAGAGTTTTGCGAGTGTTAACGGGAGATAGCCGGTGAGATTTGGGAGGCCATCGATGATTATGACTTCGAGGTAAGTAAGGTAGCCAACGGCCGGTGGAAACTGGCCGGAGATGTTGGCATAGGTGAGCTGGAGGGTGGTTATACGGTTGGTGGAGGGGTCACATATGACTTCTTTCCAATCACAACAGTCAGTGTGTGGTTTCCATGCAGCCAAAAGGGTGGGGTTGTTCAGGGATTGCTTGATTTGCAGGAGGACTTTTCTGTCATCTGGGTTGCATCTGGTGGAGAGAGAGGAGGATGGTAGAGAGAGGAGAAGGAAGAGAAAGAGGGAAAATGTGGAGAGCATAGAGGTCTTCATGTTGCTTTGATGCAGTTTCGGTATGTGGAGGTTTCTATTTATATACATATTTTTCCTTCTCCAAACCTCTAGTTTTTGGGATTGACTAAAATGCACGCAGGAATGGTCTTCCAGTGGATTTGAACACAGCAGCTGGAATTTGTTGACCCTGTAAGCACTGTTTTGGTTTTCTTTGGTAACGAGTGTACGGATGGTTCTCTGATTTATTTTGACCATGATTATTCCTCACTTTGTTTCATAAAGTTGTCAACTTTCGAAACAAGTGGGCACGGGATAAGAAACTGGACCGTTTCTTCCTAAACCCTACGAGTTTTGTGAAGCCGCTAAGTAACATTATGGCAAAATTAGGAAATGAAAGGCTTTGAGAATAAATATTCGTAAAAGATGGGATTTTTTTGAAAATTTAAGAAAAACTAGGGTGGCTTTTCAAAACTTCTGAATAAGGGGTAGACTGTAAAATGAAAAAGAGTGTTTTGAAATCAATTAATTTGGTCTTCCCAAATTACCCTTCCCTTCAAAATTGTTAACAACTAATATTTGCACAAGTTGACAAACATTTTTGCATAACCGTACTGATATTCTTGCATAAAACGACTTGTATTGAATAATTTATGTTTATACCATATTAGCTTAACAACAAAGCACTGTGTTTTGTGTTTGTTATCCTACGCAAGAATCAACTTTCTGAGCGTTATAAAAAGAATATCAATGTCCTTCAACAAATATCATGAATTAATTTGGTTTGAGTTTCTTAGAAATTATCTTCAGTCGCTAAGAGGCAAAGCTGGAAGATGCCACCTTGGAGATGAAACAACTCTCATCTTTTTCTTCTCTTCTCTTGTATGCACCCGTCCTCGTAAGTCGAAAAGATTCCATCAACTTTAGACGTTCTTTCGGCCTTGCCTTTCATAACACCAATACTTTTCTTTTCTCAATTTATTTGTTAATGTCTATGGCCAAAGAAATGATTTCTTTTTTTTTCATTGATGATGTACCAAGATTGATTTCTTTCATGAAAAGCATGATTCAAGCTGTTGGAATATTTTTGTAAAATAAAATATACTTGATAGAGTTATAATTATATTGCAATTTTGTCATTATATGGTATTTACTTATTTATAACTCAAGAAATGAGTTACAAATGTAATAATGAGTATTACTAACTCAGATTTATTTATCAACTATATAATGTGCTTTACTATTCGGTATTATTTTCATTTGTTGCTATAGTTTTATAATTTACAAAACTTTTAAGCTTACTTATAAGGCCAATAAAATGATAATAATTGGCGACGTATATAAAACTATAAGGTGTGACATAGATCTATCTTGAAGTTACTAAGTTCTAAACTTATTGTTTACTACTATAACATCATATACATATATATAAATATATATACTATTATTTTACACTTGTACAATGTATTTTTATATATGTATCTTACATATTTGATACTAGGGCAACTTGATCGTAGACTAGTTCATCCCGTTTTCCTCAAACCGCCTGGACTCTTTCATGCACACACACGGAAAACACATGCAAACACCATCATTTGGTCCTTCCCTCCCTTCCCCTTCCCACCCACCCCCGTGTTGTACCTATGCCTCTTTGGACCCCAACAACCCCTCGAGACACCCACCCACCCACCCACAAAAAGAATATTCACAAATTTACGGACAATTGACAACCACGTTGTTCCTATTAGCAAATGAAAACAGTTTTGAAGAAACTCAAACCAGATTTATTTATGGTACTTGTGGAATGACGTTGATATTCTTTGCAACGTTCAGAAAGCTGATTTTCCAGTAGGGCAACAAACACAATGCTTTTATTGTTAAGCTAATAGGGTATAAACATAATTTACTTGATACAAGTCATTTTTGCAAGAATACAAATACAGTTATGCGAAAGTATTTGTCAGTTTGTGCAGATTTTTAGTTGTTAATTCTCTTACAACTGATGTAATATTAACTTTTCCTAAGGGAAGAACTTATATCAGAGCACCCAAATATTTGCCTGGTATGAACATGGTTGTGCATTTCAATATGTTGATGAAGTTTGATCGAGGATGATGATGATGATGATTGTTTTGGGTTTTTTCCGTTTGCCTCAAGGAGGCCTGTATTTTTTTTGCTAGATTTTATACCATGGAACTAACCAAATTCTCGTTGTTCTTGAGCACAATGGGGTTTTTGTGTGTTAAATATCACATTCTATATACACCACAGAGATGATTAGAGATGAAAGTAATTTCTGATTTGCTATATCAAACTCAACAAAACAAAGATAATTGAAAAGAAATTTTTTTAGCATAATTCCATGTTTTATTATAACAATGATCATGGTTAAGAATTATTTGTATATACGAGACGAAAAGGAGAGGAGGCGGATATGAGAGGTGAACGGAGCAAAAGTACACAACTTGGTGGGGGCAGTGGGCCCATGACAGGTTGTGAAAGTGCCAATGGCAAAATGGGAAAGACAAGTCAATTGGACCATTTTCTTAATATGAGTAAAAGTCAAATGTGTGCAATTATTGTTTGACGGAGGAAGTGTATAAAATTCCCTAAGGAGGTAATCTAAATCTATATTGAGAGCTAATAAAATGACAGTACTGATAACTTAAGTTAAGTTGTTAACCAGATCTGACTGTCCAAACTATCGAGATGGGAGGCCCAGATATGTTGTTTTTCTTTAACTGAAGTCATCGTCCGCTACATAATGTAATGGAGGGTGACTCACTATCCGCACGGATGTCTGCTATATTATATAGCGGATGGCTAGGAAACTTAAAATAAAAAAGTGATCTGAGCCGCCCACCTCAACAGGGTGGACGGTCATATTGCACTAGTAACTTACTTAAGTTGCCAGGGTGGCAAAAAATCAACTCCCACGTATATTATAACAAATCTACATCATACATATTGTTAACCCTACGATTATTTAACCTAGGATTATATTTGTTTTTGATGATAACAAACATTGATAATTATGTTGTCTAATATGCTTTGAGTTGATGAAGTAATAGGTACAATCTCACACTCATGCAAACGGACAATTAGAAGAGCAAATCGATCAAAGACACTCAACGGAACGCATCAAAGAAGGAATTTGTCGATTGAGTTTTATTATTCCCTTCTTTGTAACTAGCATAGAGAGTTGATCGTATCGATGACTGTAACCTAGAACTTGTCCATAGATTTTCTTGCATGCATAAACTTTTTCATTCATTGAAAACAAGGAAACCGCATTTTCAGGAATACAGTCGACTGCAAGTTAAGGTATTACACCAATGCAGTCGACTGCGATACTTTCAGTAGGCTATTACAGTCGAGTGTATTGGAATACAGTCAACAATAAGTTAGAAATTTTGAATTTTCAACGGCTACTTTGGGAATACAGTCGACTGTAATGGCATAATGCAGTCGACTACGTTCATCGTTTGGCGCATTTAATGCTCCACCTAATTCCAAACTGTCATATTTATTCCCACACCTATATATACTCATCATGGGCATATTTTTCATTCATCAATTGCATTCAAAGCCTTCTTATCTTGCATATTCTCAAAGATCAAAGCAATTGTTCAATCTCTCTTGGTTTTCATTGTTTTCTCATCCAATTCAAGAGAGTTTTTATTATGAGCTTGCATTTGAAAGATATACACTTTCATAAGTCATCATACACTCATCTCTCTTGCTCTAGAGCTTAAACTTGTACTAATTACTTTTTGAGAGTGAATCTTTGTATACAATTCATCATCTAAAGTTTCTTGTATCAAAGCTTGGGGTTGTCAGGCTTTGGAGCTTTGGGATTGTCAAAGCTTGTTCTTGATGTGGGCATAGCATCAAGGGATTGTAAGAGGTTCGATCTTGACCCGTAAGAAAGATCATTCTAGTGGATTCTAGGGCCTTTCAAGGACTTCCTCGAAGGGGTGGACGTAGGCTTGAGGGTAATTCGAGTCGAGTCATCTAAATCTTAAGCGCCAAGTAACTTTAAACTCTTTTCTCTTTACATTATTGTTTATTACTATTGTTGAGATTGATTAGCTTACTTACTTGAGATTTTGTGATTGTGGTTTGGTGTTTGAAGCTATCTAAGTATTCCTTATAATTCCTTTAATTTTGTTATGATCACTTGTTTATTTTTAAAGTAGTCTTAAAACTCTATTCACCCCCTCCTCTAGGGTTATTTTATTAGTTTCAAGTGGTATTAGAGTCTCGGCTCTTGATATATTGGGTAACGCCAAGAGAGGGTAGTTCTACCACTAGGCCTCCATTGTTTAATGGGACCAATTATAGTGTGTGAAAAGTTAAGATAAAAATCTATTAAAATCTCAAGACTATAACATGTGGAATATTGTTGAAAACGGCCCATTTGTTCCGATGAAGGTGGTTGACAAGGTTGAGGAGCCTAAATCCAAATCGGATTATAGTGATCATGATAAGAAGATGATTTGTATGAATGCTAGAGCAAAAAATTATCTTATTTGTGCTTTAGACACTAATGAACTCAATAGAGTCATTATGTGTAAGTCTGCTAAAAGTATTTGAGATACTCTACAAGTTACGCATGAAGGAACTTCACTTCTTAAAGATTTCAAAATGAACTTGTTGTTTAGAGATAATGAGTTGTTCCAAATGCTTCCAAATGAATCCGTTACGGACATGAATAGTCATTTTACTAACATTGTGAATCCTTTGAAGCAATTGGATAAGGAATTTACTAATGATGATCTCGTAAGAAAAGTGATTATGTCCTTATCAAGAGCTTGGGATGCAAAGATCACCGCCATCCAAGAATCAAAGAATCTTAACATCATTCCTCTTGTCCATAGGTTTCCTTGCAACTCAAATCCTTCGATCAAGAGGACGTCAAGAAGAAGCCTACATCAATTGCCCTTAAATCTTCATCTTCAAATCTTGAGTCAAGTGATGATGAAGAAGAAATTAATGAAGAGGATATTGCAACGGTTGCAAAGAACTTCAAGAAGTTCTTAAAGTTTAGAAGGAATGGTGGGAGAAGACAACAAAATGTTAGCAATGAAGAGAAGCTTTGATACAAATACCATAAGCCGGGACACATGAATATGGATTGTCCTATCTACAAAAAGGAAAAGAAGAAAAGAAGAGACATATGGAAAAGAGTTAAAAGAAGACAACTCTCTAAGAAAGAGAACAAAGAGAAAGAAAAAGCAATGAATGCCGAACATACTCCAACATAGAATGAATTCATTTCAAGTGATAAAGACAATGAGAAGAATGAACAAGCCAATGTGTGCTTCATGGCAAATGATGAGGTAAGCTCTTCTTCCGGTAGTGATAGTGATACTGAAAGTTTCAAATATGCTTATGATAGCCTATACGAGGAATTCAGGAAAATTTTTAAGAAAAATATTATTTTATCAAAAAAATTCCTTGAGGCTAATAAGCAAATTGAGAAGTTGAGAATGCAAAATAATGAGTTGCATGCCAAGAATGAATGCATCTCCAATCATCTATATGTGAAACATGTGAATAATGTTGGTTAAATTAATTGCTAACACTCCTAGCTCAAAACAAATCTCTTGCAAAACTTTGGCTTTAGAAAAATAAAATGAAGATTTAAAATTTGAGATTTGTGATTTGAAAAAATGTCTTGAAAAATTTGTTAATGGTCAAAACAATTTGGATGTCATGCTTGGATGCCAAAGGATTGGCCTAAACAAATGTGGTCTTGGATTAGATCCCTTGGCCTTGCCTCCTAAAATTTTTCAACAACAAGTTAGGTTGAATACTCATACAAACAACCAAAGAATTATTGCAAACCATTTACACATTGCGGTTGGTGCAACAAGAAAGGGCATACGACCAATTATTGTCATTGTATAATTGTTTATGTTAGAGGTAGAAAGTAAATGTGGTTGTGAAAGGTCAAGATTACAAATGTAAGACTAACAACCAAGGACCCAAGAAAATATGGCTACCAAAAGTCACTACTTGATTTGTGATTATAGGTATGTCTCAAAGCAAAATCTAGTAGCAAGAAGTGGATTCTTGTTATTGGATGCTCAAGACATTTGACCGGCAACATATCTCTTTCCACCTCGATCGATCTTAAAGAAGGGAAAAAGTAACCTTTGGTGACAATGCACAAGGAAAAATCAAAGGTAAAGGAACTATTGGTAAGGAACCACCTTCAATTGAGAATGTGTTATATGTTGAAGGTTTGAAGCATAATTTGCTAAGTATTAGTCAATTTAGTGATAAAGGTTTTAGAGTAATTTTTGAAGCTTCTCATTGTACTATACAATCTATGAAGAATAATGAAACCATTTTGGTAGGAAATAGAGATGACAATGTTTACTCTCTACAATTGAATGATCTAGCTAATCATGATGTTAAGTGTCTTAGTGCTATCACTAAGACATCTTGGCTTTGGCATCGAAGACTTGGACACATGCATAGGGAACATTTAAAGGATATTTCAAGCAAAGAACTCGTGAGGGGACTTCCGAAGATCAAATTTGAGAAAGACAAAGTATGTGATGCTTCTCAAATGCGTAAACAAAAGAAAGTCTCTCACAAACCGAAGAAAACGGTACTACTTCTAGACCCTTGCAATTACTTCATATGGATTTGTTTGGACCAATCCCTACTACTAGTCTTGGTGATAAATCATATTGTTTTGTTATTGTCGATGACTATTCTCGCTATACTTGGACTTTCTTTTTGGCTACCAAAGATGAATCTCTAGATGTATTCACTTTATTTACAAAACGTGTTCAAAATAATAAAAAAAGATATTTGATAATCTACATTCGAAGTGATCATGGTAGAGAATTTGAAAATTCAAAAATAGGAGCTTTGTGTGATGACATTGGTATATCACATAATTTTTCGGCTCCTAGAACTCCTCAACAAAATGGTGTTGCCAAAAGAAAGAATATGTCATTACAAGAAGTGTCAAGAACAATGCTTAACGAATATGGTTTACCTAAGTACTTTTGGGCGGAGGCAGTCAATTGTGTATGTTTTGTTTTCAATAGAGTTATCTTGTGAAAATTTTTGTTAAAAACCCCTTATGAGCTTTTTAATGATAAGAAACCTAAGGTGAGCTTTTTTAGAGTCTTTGGTTGCAAATGCTTTATTTTAAATACTAAGGATCACTTTAGTAAATTTGATTCCAAAACATATTATGGTATTTTTCTTGGTTACTCTAATAATAGTATGACATATAGAGTCTATAATAAAAGTACTTTAGTTATAGAAGAATCCATAAACGTTACTTTTGATGAAACTAATCATTTTCTTCAGAGGACTAACATTGTCAATATAGATGATATGGACAATGACATGAGAACTTTGGACATAAGTGATACACTATAAGACAACCCTAAAGAAATTGTTCAAGAAGAGCAACAATCAAGATCTCAAGGGGCAGACAAGGAAGCAAACCATGATGCATCAAACTCGAACAACTCTCAAGCTTTACCAAAAGATTGGACTTACAAAAAGGATCATCCAAGTGATCAAATCTTAGGTAATCCTTCGAGTGGGGTAAGAACTCGACACTCTCTTCAACAACATGTTAATTTAGCTTTTCTTTCCCAAATTGTACCCAAGAATTTCTCCGAAGCTCTACATCATGAATCTTGGATGCTTGCTATGCAAGAAGAGCTAGTTCAATTTGAAAGAAATCAAGTTTGGACTCTTGTGCCAAAACCTCAAAACTATAGGATTATAGGCACAAATTGGGGATTTAGAAACAAACTTGATGAATCCAGAGTCGTGGTTAAAAACAAGGTTAGATTAGTGGCCCAAGGTTATAACCAAGAGGAAGGAATTGATTTTGATGAGACTTATGCACCGGTAGCTAGACTTGAATCTATTAGAATGCTATTACCTTTTGCTTTCTATAATGATTTTAAACTCTATCAAATGGATGTCAAGAGTGCTTTTCTAAATGGTTTTATTTTGAAGAAGTTATATGTGGCTTAATCTCCTGGTTTTGAACATGAAAAATATCCAAACCATGTTTTCAAGCTTAGCAAAGCTCTTTATGGTTTAAAACAAGTTCCTAGAGCTTTGTATGAAAGGCTAAGTAGTTTTCTTTTAGAAAATGGTTTTTCAAGAGGAAAACTTGACACCACTCTTCTTATAAATTCTAAGGGTAAGGACTTATTATTGGTGCAAATCTATGTTGATGATATTATATTTGGTGCTACTAATGAATCCTTGTGCGAAGAGTTTACCTCTTGTATGAGTAAAGAGTTTGAAATGAACATGATAGGAGAACTCAGCTTCTTCCTTGGATTGCAAATCAAACAAAGCAAGGATGAAATATTTATCAACCAAGCCAAATACACCAAAAAGCTACTAAAGATATTTGACATGGAAAAATCAAATGCATTTGACACTCCAATGAGCTCATCATTAAAGCTTGATAAAGATGAAAAGGGTAAGGATGTTGATATTAAGCGTTATCGAGGTATGATCGGATCACTCTTTTACCTTACCGCAATTAGACCCGATATAATGTTTAGTGTTTGTTTATGTGCTAGATTTCAAGCTTGTCGTAAGGAATCTCATTTGATTGTCATCAAGAGAATCCTTAGATATCTTAAAGGCACTCACGACTTAGGGCTACGGTTTTCTAAGAACACGTCATTTTTTGACCTAGTTGGTTACTCCAACGCCGACTATGCCGGTTGTAAAACCGAGCGAAAAAGCACTAGTGGTGGTTGTAAATTCCTAGGACACTCACTTGTTTCTTGAAGTTCCAAAAAGCAAAATTTGGTTGCACTCTCTACCACTGAAGCCGAATATGTGGCGGTTGGTGCTTGTTGTGCACAAATTCTTTAGATGAAACAAACTCTTTTGGATTTTGGACTCAAGTATGATCACATACCTATCTTATGCGATAACTCGAGTGCCATTGACTTGAGCAAAAATCCAATCCAACATTCACGGACCAAGCACATAGAAATCAAACACCATTTTATCCGTGATCATGTGTAAAAAGGTGATATCGTTTTCGATTTCGTGGATATAAATCACCAATTAGCGAATATCTTTACTAAACCGTTAGATGCGAAGAGGTTTACCGCTCTTAGAAGAAAACTTGGCATGTCTTCACCTATGTGACTAAATTAATATATATCTTGTGCTTCAACATGCAAGTTGCACTTCACATGCTTAAGCATTATCTAATATGCTTATAACATGATTTGGTTGATTTTTCTCTTTCCAAAATTATTGATTTTGTTGATATTCATCTAATCTCATTTGTTTAAATTGATTTCACACATTTATATTGCAACTAGTATTGAGCACGTGCGTTGCACGTGGATGTGGTCGGGTGTAATTTTTGAATTGATATCATTATTTTATTTTGGGATCAAAATAATATAATTCAATTATATTTATATTTCTTTTGTGCCTTATTTTAGAATAAATGTATATTTGATATTCGCATTTGTAATCTATTCAATATTTGAAAATCTTCTTTGTAAGCTTCTGGATTGAAAAAATATTTGATGGTGCTGCTGAAAAGAAAAGTAAATAGAAAAATTAAAAGAATAAATCTACGTCTTTATCTTTTGTAATCAGTTAAATTGGTTTATGGTATATGCTTAAGATTTGTAATTTTCAAGACCATGTGCATAACGGAATGAATTTTCAATTCAAATTTGTGCCATATTTAAGCCTTAATTTTTTTTCCCATTTTTTGATTCATATTTTAAACCTTTTTTTATTTTTTTATTTTCATTTTTCCAACGGCCTTTTGTTTCTTAATTGATATTTCACGTACTTCAATTTTTTTGCTTTGTTTTTGTTTTTCAGTTTGTCAATTAGTTAATTGTGCTGCTAATGTAAAAATGTAAGAAAAAATAATCACAGCTCTCATTATCCAATATTTATTTCATTTCAACCAAATTAAAGAGGGAGTAATAAAGGAATTACTTTGTTTTATTTTTCTTTCTCATCTGACTTTTCATTTTCCAATGTTTATAATTAGATTCAGTATCCAATGTTTATTTAATTCAATCAAATTTAATAGGGAGTCATAAATGGAGGCTAAAAGTATTATTAATATAATTAACAGAGGACATAATCGTCCAAAAATGATTTGGACATTCGTACTTTTATAGGTAGTATAGATATACATATGCATAATCAATTTCAAGACTGTTTGACTTTTGGCATTAGAGTTGACTGCATGTGGAAATATAGTCGACTGCATGTATGAATACAGTCGACTGCATATGCGAATAAAATCGACTGTGCTATGGGGAAGGACATAAATCTGACCCATTTCGGCAGATTCTCTAATTCTCTCTCAATCCTTCAAACTCTTTTCCCTCTCTTCTCTCACACTAGGACTCAAATCTTCGCTGATCGGCTTGAAATTGGTATGTAATTCTTCCTAAATCTTGTTCTATTACATGATTTGCACACTTTCACCGATCAAATTCACCTACATTGTTTGAAATCTTTAAAAATTTGAATTGTTCACTATAGTAATATTTCACCCGATTCACATCAATTAAGCATGCTATTACATGATTTATCTCTTGATTCATGCTTAGGGATGTTTATAACATGTTTTTACGTAGTTCCATCACATGAATTCACACAAAAATCAATTCTCTCCAAAATTTGTAAACTAGGGTTTTTCGTATGTCAAAATTTCTTCAATTAATTAAGCAATTACATGTTTGATCACTTGATTCATGCTTAATTATGTCATTTGCTCGATTATACATGGTTAATTACATTCAATTTGTCCAAAATTCATTTTTTCCCAAATTGTAATGAACTAGGGTTTATATTTTTCAAAAATTATTTAAAAATCCATACTTCTTTCGTTTGTTTTAGCCTAAATTTTGCATTATCTTTCTATCATACTTTCACATGATTTATTTCAACTTTTTGAAAATTGAAAACATCAATTTTAAAAAATTTCACAAACCCTAATTTCCAAAATTTCTTAAATAATATATACATTTATACATGATTTTCACGTTCTTTGTATTTTCATACATCTTATGATACTTCTCTAAATTTGTTAGACTGTTTCTAGAATGCAAGAGAGAAACATGCGCGTGCTAGTACTTCACGATCACCAGCCGCACCCGAGCACGAGCCTATCGCAGTAGAGTTTGATTGCAACCGTTATCGGAACCGCTAGGCTCTAGACCGTTTTTTTGCACAACTCTTCCCGTCTAGCTCCAGGTTTGCGATTGGATACTCCATTTCTCTTTAGCATAGGGGTACTTAGACACCTTCAGGATTGTTATCTAAACCATCTTACTGATAGAAATATTATCTTGATGCAATCTGCTTATTCTATGCGAATTTGACTTGGAGCATTTCCAGTGAGTCGTGTACTCTCACGTCTTATGTCTTTGGTCGGCGTATCTCATACTCTCAGTCACGAATAGCCACTCTTGTAGACCTTCCCAATAGTGGTTTCTCTTTTACATTAGAAATGATCCTTGTAGCTGGTCAGTCACATTGGTTTGACCGGCCTTTTACTATTGAGGAGCAGCTTCGACACACACTTCATTGTCGACAGGTTAGGGCTGCGAGCAAGCCCAACCTACCCGACCTACCACCTCTCTCTCGACTGTTCCATCATGTCATTGCACATAACATCATTCCGAGCTGGCATTCTTTCATTCGTTTCTTACTTAGACATCCAGCTCTTGACCTTTTTTCGCTCGGATTCACCGATTAACCTCTCTTGTCTCATCATGTTGAACATGATTAAGAGTGCCTCTCATCCTGGCTTAGCTATACCTTACGGCCTCCTACTCACTCGCATTTTTGTTGCCTTTGACATACCAATCTCTGTGAGTATATTGAGGTGACTCGGCACAACCTACTAGACTGCTCTACCCTTCGTAGGAAGGGACTTTTAGATGATCATAGTCATTTCTTGCCTAAGCCTAACATTGACGATGTTATGGAGGATGATGAGGATGAGGATGATGAGAGTGATGATGCTGCTAATGCTTATGGACATGCCTGTGATGGGACTACTGATCGTGCTCCACCTCCGTTGGTCATGCCGAGCACTCATGAGGTAGGCACTTCTTCCGGTCCTTCTGCTACAGGATATGAGGCGATCCTAGCTCGATTGGATACGATGCAACATCAGATGCATGCCAGTTTTAGTCGGATGGATCTCGCTCACAGCCAGCTCAGTCGCTGCCTTTCTCACTTGGAGGACTTTTGTGGTGTTTAGTGTCCCAAGGAGGATATCTTTCACCCACCACCTCCACCGTCAAGTCCTTGAGGCATTCAGATATGATTAGTATTTTTTGTTTATGTCTTTAGACTCTATTATGTATTTTACAAATTTATCATGGATGATACTCATCGTATTGCATTAGAACTTGGGTTAAGTTTTTAATTAGCACTTTGATTCATGCTTAGATTGCTGCACATCTGATTCATTAAGCTTCTTTTTATGTGCTATTATTACAAGTCTTGATACATCTTTTGATGGTTATTCAAGTACTTATGTTTTCTTGTTTGCATGCCTTTGTTGGCTATATTGATTATCCATGATGGATACATATGTTCAAATGGACAATTAGAAGAGCAAATCGATCAAAGACACTCAACGGAACGCATCAAAGAAGGAATTCATCGATTGAGTTTTATTATTCCCTTCTTTGTAACTAGCATAGAGAGTTGATCATATCCATGACTGTAACCTAGAACTTGCCCATAGGGTTATTACAGTCGACTGCATTCCAATGCAGTCGTCTGCGATACTTCCAGTACGCTATTACAGTCGACTGCATTGGAATATAGTCGACTATAAGTTGAAAATTTTGAATTTCCAAAGGCTACTTTGGGAATACAGTCGACTATAATGGCACAATGCAATCGACTGCGTATACTGTTTGGCACATTTAATGCTCCGCCTAATTCCAAACTGTTATATTTATTTCCACACCTATATATACTCATCTTGAGCATAGTTTTCATTCATCAATTGCATTCAAAGCCTTCTTATCTTTCATATTCTCAAAGATCAAAGTAATTTTTCAATCTCTCTTGGTTTTCATTGTTTTCTCATCCAATTCAAGAGAGTTTTTATTGTGAGCTTGCATTTGAGAGATATACACTCTCATAAGTCATCATACACTCATCTTTCTTGCTCTAAAACTTAAACTTGTACTCATTAGTTCTTGAGAGTGAATCTTTATACACATTTCTTCATCTAAAGTTTCTTGTATCAAAGCTTGAGGTTGTCAACTTTTGGAGCTTTTGGGATTGTCAAAGCTTGTTCTTGATGTGGGCATAGCATCAAGGGATTGTAAGAGGTTCGATCTTGACCCGTAAGAAAGATCATTCTAGTGGATTCTAGTGTCTTTTAAGGGACTTCCTTGAAGGGGTAGACATAGGCTTGAGGGAAATTCAAGCCGAACCATCTAAATCTCAAGCGTCAAGTATCTCTAAACTCTTATCTCTTTACATTATTGTCTATTACTATTGTTGAGATTGGTTAGCTTGCTTACTTGATATTTTGTGATTGTGGTTTGGTGTTTGAAGCTATCTAAGTGTTCTTCATAATTCCTCTAATTTTGTTGTGATCACTTATTTATTTTTAAAGTAGTCTTAAAACCCTATTTAACCCCCCCCCCCCCCCTCTAGGGTTATTTTATTAGTTTCACATATCATATAGTCCGTATAACTCATACCAAAGGAATTGAGAAGCGCAATAAAACTCAATGATATCTTGTTTGTGCTACATATTATCGCTTCTTGGTGAGACATATGATGTCATTATGTTCCAAATGTGAAGTTATATACATAAACACTATATAGTAATTAGTATAAAAGAGTCGCTAGGTATTCCAATATTATCTTTGATGGGGTCTTTATTTCTTGATAACTTAATTTTCATATTAGAAAGCCTTATATAGTAGGAAAACCAATTCTAAACATTTAAAACTCTACCAAATGATTATAAGTACATAATAGGACTTAATTTTGCCTAATGTTTTCTTATGACCACTCCTACCATAAATTTAAAATTCATATATCTAAAAAAATGAATGTAGTATCTTAGAATTGGAAGAAAATGATGTTACAATTCACATACAAAAAAATTATATGATCTAGAACTCAATAAGGTCCTTATTTTCAAATTTAATTTATAACACCCTGTTGTCAAATTCGGCTTATGGTCAATGACAATAATTTACTTGGACTATTAGCGACCATTATTAATTTGATGAGACTTCACCGCTTGGCGACGATTTGGAGAAAGTTGTAAAATATAAAGACATAATTTACATTGCGGTAGAGCTTAAAATTTAAGAGTAATGACAATTAAGGTAATCTTTATCGGTCGGTCAAAGTGTGTTATATGCAGATCTTGTAGCATTGTACAGTAAGGCCTTTAGTGCTTAAACTGTGGAAAGTTGCTCGAAACTGGTTTATTTGCCAATCACTTAAATGGCTCTAGTTACATAAGCATTTTATATCTTGAGATGAGATTGAACATGATTAAGAGCAACAACCTAAAGAGTACCAAATTTTGAGGACAAAATTTAATTAAGGGAAAGTTAATGTAATGCCCCGAATCTAGATATGATAATTTTAAGCCGGTTATTTATTATTATTTTAGCTGCAGTTTTTATAAGTGATATTATTGGATCCTTTCGTGACGATTCCTGTGACTAACATTAATTGTAACCTTTAGCAACAATTTATAATAATCATTTGTTGCATATAAGAAGTGGGTACAGCGGAGAAATAAATGATAGTGGGGGGGTGAATTTGGAAGATAAGAATGAGGAAGAGGTATTAGAAAAATTAAAAAGGGGACAAAGGAGAAAAATCTGGAGATATTGGAGACATTTTAAAAGGAAGGAATGATAATGCCAACTAGTTGAGAAAAGAAGAAAGGAAATCTAATAATTGAGAGAGAGATAGAGAGAGAAGAGAGAAAGCGCATAATGGAAAAGGGGGAAGGAGAGAGAGCAGTAAGGGGGATCATGGCAGCACTGAGGGAGGAGACTGAGGGGTGTGTGTGTGTGCACGTGATTGGGGAGGGCTACGTGAGGTGTGCAAAATTTGGACTATATGTGTTTTCGGTGTGTGTGGTTATATGTCAATCGCGTGTGTGCTTGTTTGTTTGTTTGCATGGTGTTTGTGTGCGGAAAAGGGAGTGTTGTGTAGTGGGTTAGTGTGTGTGTGTGTGTGTGTGTGTGTGAGAGAGAGAGAGAGAGAGAGAGAGAGAGTGTATAGTGTGTGAATCTCTGTGTGTGGTGAGTGTGTGCGTGTGTTGTACTCTATCTATATGATGTGCATGCTTGGTATGATTACCGAGATATGATTATGGATGCTGGGTATGCTAATGTTGACTGGGGTAACGACGGTGGTGATGACGGTCCTCAACCGCTGAACGAGGGGGCCCATTAGTTTTATGAGTTGTTAAGAGCTGCGGAAGAGCCACTGTGGGATGGAGCTCCGAAACACACACGGATGTCTGCGGTTAGTAAGTTATTACAGTTAAAATCAGACCACGGGTTAAGTGAGAAATGTTTTAACGAGTTTGTTACCTTAATCAAATAAATTCTACTAGAAAAGCAATTTTTTTCCTAACAGACTTTTAGTGATGGAACAAAATTCATCGCTAAAAGTCACTTTTACTTACGGATTTGCCCGTCAGTAAATGTAATATCCCGAACTTCGGGAGCTGTTTAAAATAGTCATCCGTGACCCGAAAAATAAATGAGCGCTAATTTCGAGCAATACTCGGGTATTAGAAGCTTGTGGAAGCTTAAAAGAATTTTGGGGCAAAAATATAATTTTTGAAATTTTGGGGGCATTTTTGTAATTTAGAGGGGCTATTTTGCAAATTTTGAAAATTGGTTACAAGATGGTGCCACCTCCACCTTGGTTATTTGATAATGAAATAAATTATAAAATAATAAATTGGGATAAGATCTTTAAGTGAAGAAAGAAAACAAAAAAAACCAAAAGAGGAAACTTTCCCTTTCGGGAAAGAAAGAACAAAAACAAAAGAAGAAACAGGGAGGAAGAAACCACAGGGCAGAGAGGAAGATAGGGCTCGGGGAAGCCAAAATCAGAGGAAAAAGGGAGCTTGGGTGAGTTCTTTAGGGTTTCAGGGTGGCCAGTGTGTGTTTTGGGTGTCGACTGTCTGTGTTCTTGGCTTGTGCGTGTGTGGGTGTGTGTTCTTATTTTGGGTGTATGTATATATTAATAATTCGTGGGTATGGGTTGTAATTCGTGGAATATAAATTGTGTTAGTATGTATCATTTAAGCTTAGGTTTAATTTTTAATGGATTAATGACAAATTCGTGGGTGTATGTGTGAGTTTGGAGGGGCTGGATGCTGTGGCTGAAGGTTGAAGATGAAGAAGTGTGTGTTTTGAGGTGAAATAGTAGGTGCAGTGATTTGAATAGTACCTGTTATTATCACTAAATATATGAAATTAATTAGGCATTTTTTCCCATGAATTTTCATAAATAGTTAGGGACAAAATTAGAAAAAGTGTAAAACTGTAACCCCCATTATTTTACGAGAACTACACTCTGGAATGTTTTGGGAATTTTCGGGATCCGCGAAGGTCGCTAAATTGGGGTATTGATTAAAGAAATTTATTGAATTAATTAACCTAGTAAACTAAGTTATTTTAATATAAAATTTTTATGGAAAACTCTATTTTACTGATATGATTTGCATTCTAAAATTTCGGGCCATTCTGAGGACGATAGGTATTTTTCATGAAACTGGCCTTTTAGCGTTCGGTCCGGACACCAGTTCAGAATTTTAGGACAAAAATTTTCTAAAATACTTTTTAATCCAGAAATGATATCAAGATAGTTAAAATAGTGATTTAAGATATTTTTGAAATTTTTTCGGTGCCGGAAACCCGAAGGGGTATTTTGGTAATTTTACCCATAAGAGGTATTTTGAAGTAAATTTACATACATTAAGATTATTTTAGTGACTTTGCTTTTGGAAAAGTCATTTTGATGAGTAAAGTGTAACGGGGGGTGTTTTGGTAATTTGCCACCTCGAAGGGGTATTTTGGTAATTTGACCTAAGAAAGGTATTTTTGTATAAATTTATATATGGGAAGCTTATTTCAGTGATTCTACTTATGGGAAGACCATTTTGGTAATTTAAGTCTGAGAGGGGCATTTTGGTAATTTTACACCCTAGGGGCGTTTCAGTAATTTTACATACCCGGTGAGGGGAGGTTCATTTTGGGAGCATGTGTGAGTTCGTATTAAGTTATACTTTTGTTCTGTAGGCTGTATTCTAATGGTTCGATTATTCCATTTAGGTTAAAGCTAAAGACTTCCGGTTAGGATAATTTAGCTGCGGATCCAGGTAAGGGATTCTATCTGAACCTTGGGTAAGGACTTTTGTCCGAACCCTTATTTGATTACTTGTACTCGTAAGTACTCCTTTGATATATTTATGGCTAATGCCGAACTCTGAGTTATGTATTGATATCAGCATGTTCTTGCCCAGAAAACCCTAATGTTGAACCTGAATCGGTTATTTGGAAATCTTGTGATGCTCGCATGTTATTGCGGGCTGAGAAAATTTGATAATTGTCTGTATCCATTCTTCCGAATTGTTGTGATTATATTCGATAATTATTCGCAGTTGTTTTGTTGTTTATCTGTGATTTTTCTTCTGAAATTCTGATTTCTTTTGAAAAATTCGATTTCTTCTGAAAATCCCGAATGCTGACTTATGTCAGTATGATTATTGTTATGAGAACCCGAATTGATTTCGGGGATATGAGCTTATGTTAATGCTCATTGATATTGTTAATTTCTGTGTTGACCTGGGTACCTGTTTAGTGGGGAGGCGGTATAAGGCTGGTTGAATCCTGCATGAAACGCAGGCTAGTACCCAAGTGGACTAGTAATTATTTTAGTACATCATGCATGTGTACACTATATGAGCTTGCCATAATGGCATTGCAATCGCCCAGGATCAACATTGATTTTTGATTTTCTTTAGCTAGAATGATTTGTGCTTGGGTTGAAAGCCCTTGACAAACATTCATTGTACTTAGTTAGAAGGATTTGTACTTGGGTTGAAATCCCCTGACAAGCCTTTATCGTATTATCTGATTTGATTTCTGCTTGGTTTAAAATCCCTCGGGAAATCTTGCTGTATTTTCGAAATGAATTTCTGCTCGGATTGAAATCCCTTGAGCAAGGGAAATTTTCGTGGTACTTGAAAATGCGGACTTGAAAAGGATCTTTTATTGATCGTTTTGGATCTGTTTTGATTGTTAATATTTATTTTGGTATCTATTTCTGATGAACTTTGCTCAGTTTGGGTAATTATTGAATTTTGATCGTTCGAAGTGTCTTGAAAATCATCGTCGGTTGGATTTTTTAGAGTCGTGTTATAATCTCTTTTGTAGTCCTTGTACGACCTTACTGAGCTCTCAAAAGCTCACCTTTCGTTTGGCTCCCTTCTGCAGGTAATGATAAGCTGTAGCAGGTTCGGGAATGGTTAGAGTCTGCGTGAGGTTCCGGTGAGCCCATCATTACTAAGTAATGAGGCCCCTGCGTAGGTTGATACTGTCGATTCATTCATAAGGACTCGAGTTGTAAAGAACTTAGGTTTTAACAGTTTGAGTTTGAGCAGCCTTGTAAGCTTGCATTTGAAGAATGTTGAGATAACATCGGATTAGATGTTGTAAAGTATGTGTTAGTGAACATATATGACAGGTTTAATGTGATCCGGTAGGTTAACGACCTGGGAGTTCAGTGCGACGGAGCTCCGGATTTTCAGGGGCGTTACTGTAAAAGTCCGTCGCTAAAGACCTATTTTTAGCGACGAATCTATCCGTCGGTGAAAGTCCATTGCTAAAGATCTTTACCGACATAATATTTTCATCGGTAAGTGTCTCTAGTGATGGACTTTTACCAACCGGTTATTACCAACAGAAAAAGTCATCGCTAAATGTATTTTTCTATTTTTTTGGATTTTTTATTTTGAAAAACAGTTTTTGTATTCTACTATAAATTAAGCAAAACCTAACTTTATTTTCAGTTCATTTCCCCTGCTGCTCTTTTTTTCTCCCCTCGCCACCCCCTGCTCCCCTCTCTACCTCTTTCACTCGACCGACCATTGGCCGCCACTCACTCCGCCACCTCTCCTCTTCCGTGGCCGCATCCCATGCTACCCTCTCTCGGTGCCTCTCCACTAGATCTACCATCTAGCACGTGCTTTCTCAGGTTCACGTGCTTTCAATTTACAGGGTGTGGAATGGGAATATTAGGTTCTTTTATGTTACTGTGTTGCTTATAGCACCTATGTATTTGCTAATTCGTCTGTATGAACTGGCTGAGAAACTTAGGGAGATAACCAAGTCAAATTAAGTTTAATTCACGTGAATAACCTGTTGAGGATGCGACAGTTTTTGCACTTCTCTTTTAGGTTTTTGTACTTGATGCATATTCAACTTGATAGACAGAAGCTGTGATAAATGTGAAATAGGTTATTTATGTTTTCATGCTGTATATAGCACCAGAAAATGCGCTAATTCTAATTTATATCCTTGAAACTGGCTAAGAAACTTAGGGAGATAATGAAGTTCAACTGAAGATCATTTTGGAAAGTTGTCTTTTACTATTCTCTAATTTGGTGGATAAAATGATATGTAGTTGATATAATGAAGAATGCAGAAATGTTATAGTTTGGATTTTCCGCTTATAAACTTGTTTTGTTTGGATTTGGTTCTTCTCCCTCTTGTAGATTGAACAACTTGATTCCTAATTTGGGGATAGTTATTGCTGCGTTGCTATAAATGAGTTTCTTTTGGTTGTTTTTGGGAGTGTCACGTGATCCACATCTTGATTGTGATCCGTACTGACCTCTCATGCTCTCCTTTTAAACGAGACACCTTACAAGGTAACAATTGGTTACATGTTTAATTTTTCTTGCTTGAAATAGATCGACAAAATGGTACTAGGATTTGTATTGTGTTATATCAAGCCAGACAATAGCCTCTCATATACTAGTCAATCTTTTATTGGATTCCACTACTAAAATGCAGAAGTTACATCAGTGGAAAGTTAACCCGAATAAATGCTCGAGTTCTTTGTGCACTTACCATACTATCAAGTTGGTGCCACTGCAATAGCCTCAAACTTAACTGAAAATTTGTGTTTATAGGATAATGTCCGTGAAACTCTCTTATCTTATGCTAGTTGGATTTCTGAAAGATGTTAATACTTAAGATGGCAGAGGAAGTAGATTGCACAGATGGTCGTGCTAAAGGGTTGCAATAGTGTAGGAACCTTTAATGCTGGTGAATAGGATGAGTACGTACAAGTTTGGTCACATTTGCATTCAATGGTTCAGTCTAAACACTCGCTTCGAAATAAGAAATTTATGATTAGTAGCTCACTTAAGGTTCAATGAGAAAGTGGCATTGTCTGACCCTGGATAAATGATATTAACCTCCTCAATCTTGAATCTCCTAAGAGAGTCCTACAAATAAAAACAAGGTAGGGAATACCTTCAATGAGTTTCTAGTTTTCGAGCATATCAATTATCTATAACATGGTCCATATTGGTCCTGCATCGTCTCTTATGTGGTTTCAATTCAAGGAAGCTAGTAGCGTAGTGATGGCCTTAATATGTTGGGCTTCCACTCCTTCACCTTTTTCTTAATATGTAAGAAGTATGAATCTTGGTATTGTTTGAGTATCAAACTCATGGTTACCTTGTTTTTCAAATTGCAACGTTTGGACCTATCCTTCCTTTTAGATTTCATAGTAGATAGTCATAGTTTTGGGTTGTTGAAATTGTTGAGAGTATACTTTCAATTGTTCATTTTGTTTAGAGCTGAATTTTTCTCATAGATTTCAAGTGATCTTGCAAGTGAATTTTTTTTAATATGCATTTTGCCCTTGATAGAATTACGTACCTACTAAGTATGGTTGTTTATTTGTTAGTTCTTCCCACGTTCGTTACTACCAGGTCGATTGGCCATAAGTAGTTAAGCCCAGCTATGGATGTTCTTTCACTGTGGAACGTAACAAGAATAAAAGTTCAGCTATACAACATGTTATTACTCGAGACTTTTCTACTCTCGCTTAACACTTACAGTTGGTTCCTTGTAATACATTTGAAGACTTAGATCGTATTATATAGGAGCTTTGCGACATTTGTAGGACGATTTGGGTTAAACTGTAAGTGTGGATTGTTTGATTGAATTTATATATAGAAAGTAAGTTTTTTTTGGAAAACTAAAAATTGCTATGAGGGGCTTTTTGTGTGGATTTGAATGTTTGTCTGAGTTAAATTAAAAGAAGTAGGTTTGGATATCAAAATTAAATTAATTTTTTTCATATAAATTTTGTATTTTAACCTACGAACGTCACCAAAAGTTTTTTAATTAAATATTGAGAAAATACAAAAAATGAGAAAATACCTAAAATATCTTTAGCGACAGAATAGCCGTCCGTCGTTAATAGTTCACCAATGAATTTAGTATTTCCGTCGCTAATCTTTTAGCAATAGGATTTTTACGAACGTACTTTTAGCGATAGATATTTTGTCGTTAAAAGTCTTTCGCAACAGAAGTACCACTTTTAGCGAGGAAAAATCCGTCACTAAAAGTGATTTTTCTTGTAAAAGTGTGTGGGTAGGCTGTTGTGCAGCTAGTGTTTTTACGATGAAAAAATCCGTCCCTAAAGTGATGTTTCTTGTAAAAGTATGTTGTGCAGCTAGTGTGTGTGCATGCTATCTAGTGTGTGGGTGAGAGTGCTCTTTATGTATGCATTTGTGATAGTGAGTGTATGTGCTATGGGCTCCTTGCAACTAGATGTGTGCGTGTGGAATGTGTGTGTAGTGTGTGAAATGTTGTCTGCGCATAAGTGGCTATGTGTGACGGTGTGTGTATAAGTGTGTTTAATGTGCGCGCATCGGGTGAGATGTGCAAGTGTGCACATCCGCACGTGTGAATTTTGGCGGTGCGTGTGTTGTGCTGTATTGTGTGGTGTGTTTGTTCAATCAAAGGTAGAAGAGTGTGTGTGTGCATGTGTGTGTGGTGTGTTTGTTCAACTAAAGGTAGCAGGGAAAGGGGGGGGGGGGGTGAGAGAGAGTGTATGTGCGCGCGCGTGTTTAAGGGTGTTATAGTGCGTGTGTCTAATAAGTGTAATAAGGAATACTAAGAATGTGTTTGGTTCCAAATTGATGGGATTTTATTTCAAATACTTAAATTTGTTGTTTGGAACATTAAAAAAAAGGAATTGGAATTAGATTTCATGGGATTTGTTTTTATAGTGCGAAATCCGATAAAAAAATGGTCGGATTTCGTGGGATTTCAATTTACTTAAATTAAAAGTAATTATTTACATATCTTACCATTTTTTTGATCTCTTCAACAATTATGAATTAACCCACTACCACTGTCTACACTGCCGCTACCGCCACAGCACATTTACTACCACCATTGGCACCACCACTTTCGCCACCACTACCGTCACCACCACCGCTACCGTCACCACTACTGTCACCACCACCACCACTACTACCACCACAGCCACCATTACTGTCATCAACACCACCATCACTGCTATCGCCACCATTATTGTACCACCCCCACAGGCCATCGCCACCACTACTGCCATCGCCACCGTCGCGACCACCACCGTCACTGCTGCTACCAATACTGCCACCACACCACCATTGCCAGCACTACCACTGTCGCTGCCGCCACCACTTCCCTCACCATCGCCACCATTGCCACCACCACCATCACTGCTACCGCCACATCACTTTTACTACTACCACCGGCGCCATCACCGCCACCACCACTACCATCACTGTCGCTGTCGCCACCGCTGCTACTACAGTCACCGCCGCAACCATCACTTTTACTACCACCATCAGCACTACTATTGCCACCATACCACTGCCACTACCGCCACCACCACCACTACTACACCATCGCCGCCGCCATCGCCATTACCCCACCACTGTCACCGCAATGTGCTGGTACTAGCACACTTGAAACCACTTACCGTAGCTCATTTTTTATTATATAACTAAAGAAATTGTCTAAAAATTTATTACCTTTCCATTTCTTTTGTTCCCAAAAAAAAAGAGATTTCTGTAATTTATATTCCCTCATGCTCCAAACAAAAAAATGTGAATTGAATTCCAAATCCAATTCTGAATTTGAAATCCAAATCCTAAAAGAATTGGTTTCAAACGGACTCTAAGTGTAATCATCACTGTAGTTAGTTAATCTTTCAACTTTCCCAAACTCCATTTTCTAATTATAGTTTATGCTCAGATTTTGGCCACACAAAATAGTAATCCCAATTATCTTTGCAAGATCTACGTTGTGTAATTTTCTTGGATTTTTCCATTTCCTCAAAGAGCGTGAAATAATTTTGTTTAAAAATAGGGTTCTTGATTTAATAAAAATAGCAAATTAGATTATTTTTGCCTGAAAATTTTACAGTGAGCTTTTAACACTGAAATGTTTCGGTGCCTAAAGGTAAAAGGCTTTTTAGCATCGTTTTGTAACGTGTAGTGACTTTGATCGCCTTGTGCGCCGTTAAGAACCAGAAGGAGTTTTTGAAATAAGTTTTTCCTTGAAGCAATTATTTTTCCAAATTTGGAGCAATTATCTTGAATGAGAGAATTAAAAGCAACAATACCTGATAGTAAGTTTTTCCTTTTCATTTCAATTCACAACATTATTTGTAGGTTCATATTTTATGATGTGTTGAGCATTTATAAAAATTATTCACTATAGATTTAAACATAAAATATGGATGCAATTGGAAGAAATAAGTTTAATGAAAATTTTGATCCACCTTACAAAGGTAAAAATTTTCAAACATTTGATGAAATTGAAGCATACTGTAGAGCATATCCAAACAAGGTTGGTCTCGGTGTTAGAATTAAGACGACTAGAAAACGCGTCAAAACAGACCAAATTTATTCTCGATTATTTGAGTATCATAGAGCAGCACCACATGTACCTCCGGTGGTTCGGATCAGTGATTAAAGGCCAAGGAGACACAAAAAAGAAAAAAAAAAGAGACACATTTCACGGTATAGGGTATAAGGCCCATCTATATGTAGTACACCAAAAAACCAAAAATTATTGGGTTGTGATGGGAGTCGAGTTGAGTCATAATCATCAATTGATGACCCATAGTATGGTTGGTCAAATTCATTCGTTTCAATAAATAAGCTCGACACACAAACATATGATATTTACAATGGATAAGGCTAAGATATAACCTTGTAGAATGATGAGGTTTTTTCAAGTCAGGCCGGGAGAGTTGACAAATTGAGTTTCAACGAGGTAGACCATAGAAATGAATTTCATGCTCAAAGGATAGAGGCTTTTGGTGTGGAGTGATTCTCAAGATACGCTTGATTTCTTCAAGCGCCTTCAAAATGAGAATTTTGGGTTTATCTATATTATCCAACTAGATGATGAGAACCACGTTAGTATTATATTTTAGGTGGATGCTAATTCTAGGCTGCTTACCCAAAACTTTGGCGATGTTGTAACGTTTGACACCACACATACTGCACAAAATAAGTACTCTATGTCTTTTACTCTGGTAAGCCTTTTGCTCCATTTACCGGAGTGAACCACCGCTACCATCAATCTTGTTTGGCTTTGCTTTATTTAGGGATGAGGTAGAGGAGTCATTGACATGATTGTTTAAGATGTGGCTTGATGCAATGTACCATACTCCCTCAAAAATCATCATCATTGACCAAGATTTGGCAATGAAAAAGGCAATTGCTAAGGTCTTGCCAGATACTTACCATGGCTTATGCACATGGCACATAAGCAAAAAATACCCCGAGTGGCTACACAATATGTATCCAAACCATCTAATGTTCAAGACTGATTTCAATACATGTGTTAAGAAGTTGTTGACAGTAGGAGAGATGGGCAAGTTCATGGATGATTACTCTTTGCACAATCATGAATGGTTGAAAGGATTAATGAGATCAAGACATAATGGATGGGGGGCTTACACCAAAAACGTTTTTGCTCTACAAACTCGAGAAGCGAAGGTATGAATTCCTTCTTTGATGGGCACATAGGTAATTCATCAAGTATAAAGGATTTTATAGTTGAGATGCAAAAAACCCTTGACAAGAAATTTTTTCTAGAGAAGGAAGCTGACGATGTTACTGTTTACGAAGAAAGAACCATATTAGTTGTTTCTCCATTGGAAGCTGATGCAGCTAAATGTACATCCGACCTCAAATTTTATGCTTTGACAAATGTGACAAATTTTGTTAATCCGTACTTTTCTTCGGTTCAAAAGAACCAAAGACATTTCATGGTATCGTATTGTCTGGATACCAGATTTGTTAATTGCAACTGCCAAATGTTAAACATAAAAGTATACTTTGTCGACACACGATAAAACTTTAGGGCACAAAAAATGCCAGTGAAATTTTGAAAGAGTACATCTTAGATCGGTGGACGAAGTAAGCCAACAGAATACATGGTCACATACCTAGGTGGCACATATTACAGTTGATTTCGAGTCATCTGAGCACTGCTATATAATCACATTTGCAATATTATAAATGGTCTATCTCTGGACGCGTCGTCAATAATCGAGAGGTATAAGTATTTACTTGATGTTGCCGCGAAGGAAAAGGCCAAACTAACACAGTTTAGGGTGGCTATACCAGACATTTGAGACACTCCACCCGTTCGAATCATTCCAGCAGCTCGAGTCACTCGAGCTTCAATAATTTGGTTCACAACCAAGTGTTGAGAATGGTATTCTTCAAGGTAGCAAGGAAGATATGTCGGATCCGGTTCTTTCTTAAACAAAAGGGCGAAAGTGTGTTACAAGGATGAAGAGTATGATTGAAGATGCAACGGGTCAGCAACGACTTTGAAATTGTGCCTTTTGTAATAAAATGACTAATCAAGATAAGAGAAACCACTACAAAGTGCTACATATCGAAGCCGACGGTCTACTTGACAAGGATGATGATGAAGAGTGTTAAGTTGTAATAGTAATTTGAACTTGTATCCAAAATCTTGTATTGTTCAATTTAAACTTGATTGTTAAGTCGTAACGTTTAATTTGAGATTCAATCAATTGTAATTTGTAATGTTTAATCACTTTTCTAATTTGTAATTTTTTAAAAAAGAAAATCAAATTTTCACTCCTAGCTACAAAAAGTGAGCAATAAGGGTGCATATAGAGGGCAGAATCCTTCAAAGAAAAATAAGCCTCTCTTAACCGCTTTTGTTAGTAGCGGTTAGTGAGCTAAAATTGTTGAGGCCAACTCTTGATCGTATCTGTTAGTAGCGGTTAAGAGATGATGATAGTTCTCCCTGATCGCTACACTTAGTAGCGATTAGGGAATGCTCACAGTATCTCCTAATCATTAGCAACAGAAATGGTCAGGAGATACTGAGAACAGTCCCTAACCGTTACTAAGTGTAGCGGTCACATCTCCCTATTTGCTACTAAGTGGGGCTGTCACACAAAAGCCCGCCAAACCTATTTCCCTCTGCCAAACCCAACCTGCTTGTTCGTTGTGCCAAACCTGCACATGTTTCATCCAACAATCTCACAACGATTCAATCCAATCCATCCAACAATCCTCATAACAATTTAATGAATCCATGTCAAAATAATCCAAAAATTTTCAATACCATCCAAAATTTCTCAAAACCAATCCAAAACCAGTAAATGACAAGATTAATGGGGAAAAGACTTATATATATGTAATTCATCATGGAAAAGACTTTTATAGAGACAAAAACCTCAAGTACATCACGGAAGAACCCTAGCTACACCATATTTAAGCTCCTAAGCTATCCTATATCTAAACGCCAAGGCATCCCTCCGAGACCAAGTTTTCATGACGAGATCTTTCATACGAGCTAAATAGCCCATGTACTTGAGCACATAAACACCACAATCATGATTATTTTGTTGTTTTGGCCAGTCTTGCACCATTTCAACAATCCAAGGATCCAATGCAGGGTTGCTCATGATGGCCCCCCCTAGTGGAAGGATAGTAGTATGCAAAAATAGAGTAGAAATATCAACAAACATTCAAATACGACATAATCAATATTAGTAGTGAATTGTAGACTAACCACTGCATTGATGTTTTTCTTGTACATCTCCTTCAGTAGCAATCCTGGACCATCCTCCCTCAGGCTATCATAGATCCAAACCGATCTTGTTGAAGGATACATGACCAATAAGAAAAGTGGCTATTGTGCATACAGGTATGAATACCATGTTCACCTCCAACACCTGACATTGATTATACGTCTTCATCATGCTCAGCAAGTTGGGTGTACGTATCCATGCACCCATGTTCTTTCATCTCATTGTTCTCCATTCTGTCAAATTATTCATGTTGTCTAGCAAGAGGTACATGAACAAAGAGGGATACATGTTGATCTTCATCTCACTCAAAGGGATATGTTGTCGTGCTCTAATCCTAAGTAGGTTCGTGTAGGCATACATAAAAAAACTGGGAAGATCCATGTTTGGAGCCAATGTCCTGACATCCTCATGACCTATGTAATATGAACAGGCCTCATTTGTAATGGGGAAGCCTAATGTAACCTTCAGTTCAGGCCCAAAATAATGCTCATCAATCCAATCTCGCTTAGGCAAGCTCAGAACCTTGGTCAGTTTTCCTTTATCAGACCGAATCACTGATTGCTCTTGAGGAATTACTTGGTCACTTGATTCTAGGGCTAAGAACCCTAGACGTCAACCGACAAGCTAGAAAACGGCTCCCTCTGGTATCCCTTGTACGCATTACTAAAGTTTTGGACTTCAACCTTGTACCTTTCAATTGTCTTCTTAACGTCTTTAGGTGCACGCTCGATAAACCAATCAAACCCCTTCAGAGCCTTGAATACGGAACTACCTAAGTCAACCTAAACAAGATTGATTATAAGAAAAATAATCAACCATATTGCAAGCAAAAGATTGTACCAGAAGAAAAATACTTACAATATTTAATGCCCAAAACTACTAGTATATCGTACATGGCTCATAAGATGTCTGAGTGGCCTATGAAGGGCGATTTATCTTCACGCGCGATATCCTGAGAAACCATTCTATATACTCCTCAATACTAGTGTCAGGATTCTTCATCGAGACAAGGATATCATATGTATTTTGCTATGTATTCCACTAGTGTACCTCGTCGTGCAACATATCTAACGCATCTAGTTTGTCGAAGTTCAAACCTCTACCCTTCCTATATGGCCACATATCAAGAGCAGCTTTCGGTATCCCTTGTAGACATCTACCTTGCCTCATTGCACGATCGGGCATTTGGAACTCACAAGTCTCAAAATAAATGAGAGGCACACAAACCAAACCTCCTAACACATGCGAAACAAGAAGTTCCCAACTCCACTCATCCAACCATTGCATCACTTTGGAGTATGGTTGCCACTTGACTTGGGATACTTCTAATATCTCGAGCTTTACTTGATAAAAATTCAATTGGTGATGGGAATCTACCCTTCTCCTCCTATTGGGCATCTTCGAGAATTTGTGCTCCCACTGGTAGTCTTTCATAGGACCAAATCTACGAAGTCAACATTGTCTAAAATTAGTACAAAATTATGAATGTATTAAACAAAATTAACAAAGAATATAAATATTTAGACCTGTGATAAAGATAAGCACCAGACAATTGACTTGGCATTCTTTCTCGTGGCTTTATTCAATGCTCGATACAGGTAGGCACGTACAGCTGAAACCCATGAATACAACTGAACTTGATCAAGGTCACACAGAAACATCATATACTTCGGGTGCATTATGTTCTTCGAGTGTGTTGGAAACAATATAGCTCCAACCACATACAACAAAAATGCCTTCTTATACGTGTCTAAATCATGGCTCGTGTATTCATTGGGTAACACGTTGAACTGCACTGCAAGTGCAGTTATTGATGCAGTTGGCCTACCCGAAGTAATGGGTTTGTCGTAGCATGGGAGTCCGTGAATAAAGCCAACATCCTCGTATGTTATAGTTATTTTACCAAACCAAAAGTGAAATGTGTTCGTCTTGCTCCTCCATTGCTTAACTAGAGTGGATATAAGGTACTCGTCGTGCCGAGAAAAATAAGAGGACAGTGAATAAACTAAGACCTTGCCGATTTAAGATAAAATTTTGCTCATTATTTAGTCTCCAAGTTTTAGCTGACTCATGTTTTGAATTGTTCTAATATTCCTCTCTGCACCTTCAAATATTCCTCTCGTGTTCTAATATTCCTCTTGTGTAGCAGACTCGTGTTCCAATATTCCTCTCCCTACACCTTCAAATACACCCCCCATGACGTGGTCACCATCGTTGTAAAGGACTGATGGATCCTAAGGCCCGGGATTTAACTCCATATCTTTAACAATAACACAAAATTTAAAAAACAACTTAGCATGCATACTATTTACATTTCAAGAAAGTAATATTCACTTAAATACAAAAAATTAGCTAAGATAATTGAAGTTCAAATTCCAATCCTACAAAGCCCCAATTTTAAATCCTGGAAAAAGTTCTAATTTTGAAACCCTTGAAAAGCCTAGTTTTGAAACCCTTGAAAGATCCTAATTTGAATCCCCTAACAATAATAATTTCAAAGCATAACAAAGCCCTAATTTCAAACCCTAATTTTGAAGCATAAAAAAGCCCTAATTTTGAAACCCTCAAAAAGCCCCAATTTTGAAACCCTAAAAATGCAAATAAAAAAAAAAGCCTTAATTTTGAACCCTAAAAAAGCCCTAATTTCAAAATTCGGAAAAAACCTAATTTGAATCCCTAATTTGAATGCATACATAAACTTGTAATTTCGAACCTATAAAGCCTTAATCATGTACCCATAATTTCAAAACCTAACAGAGCCCTAATTTGAATCCCCAAAGAAACCCTAATTTGAATTTCTAGAGAGGCCATAATTCGAAACATAAATTAAAATTTGAAGAAACTATAATTAGTGAATATAACATGAATTTATAGAAGAAAATTTGAGATACTCACTTATGTCAGAGTGAATCTTGAACTAAGTATTTCTCCACCGATCTTCTAGCATTCTTCCAACATTCTTCTAACTACTATCCACCGATCTTCTAGCACGCTGGGAGAGGAGCTTGGAGGAAAAAATGGTGGGGTGAAAGGAGGAATGAATTAGGGAGGAAGAGAAAGAGAGAGAGAAAACTTAAAAGAAAAGAAGTGGGTATAGTCTGCCTGTCTAACTGCTCCACTTAGTAACGGTTAACCACTACTAAGTATAGCGGTTAGGGTCTTGGGAGGCGTGCCTAATTCTACACTTAGTAGCTGTTAACCGCTACTACGATAGGTGGTTAGGAGATTTTGAACGGTTTCGGGAGGCGCGAGGGGCATTTTGAGGTAAAACGCTAACCGCTATTGGCTTCAATAAAAAAAAAGTGAAATCTGGGTCATCCACGACGACACTTTGATGGCCAGATGAAGGTTGGAGATATAACTATCTCTCAACTGGTAGATTGAATGTAGCGGGTGATCGAGACATAAAAGGGAGACATTAATACCATGAAAGGTTGCATATTAAGAATGAATTCAATTTTGCGTAGAAGTTTAAACCAACATCTATGTGTTCAAGTCATTTTTTTACACTTGACATGCAACTAACAAAACCAAATGTGCAGATCAACAATATTGCCCTCATGTGCAAGTCATCCCCCCCATCGCAATGTTGCGATTTGGATGATTTTCTTATGATCTTTTCCTATTTTGTAGAGAAGACTTTCCTGTATTGTAGATAATATCTGCCTAATTATAGGGATAACTGTCAGCTTAATTATAGCAATAGTTGTATGCTTGATTACATGATCTGGAGTGATTTTAGGATCTAGATTGTTGCTCTTTCAGCATATGTACATGTACACACAATGTAAAGAGAATGAATGAAAAAATTATTCTACCAAAATCTTTATTTTCTACTTGGTATTAGAACCACAAAACTTGAAGCCTGAATTACTTGAATCCCGCTCTCAACCATTGCAAATCCAGATTTTGAAACATCTGGGACCAAATTTTCTAGATTGTTGCTCCATTAATATTTGTACATGTACATACAATGTAAAGAGTATGATTGAAAAAATTATTCTACCAAAACCTTTAATTTCTACTTGGTATTAGAACCACAAAACTTGAAACCCGAATTACTTGAATCCCGCTCTCAACCATGGCAAATTTAGATTTTGAAACATCTGGAACCAAATCTTCTCCCATTGTTATTCAATCCGAAGGTTCATCATTCAAAGTAGGGATAATACTCGATGACACAAACTATGATTTGTGGTCTTATATTATGGAAATGCACATTGCAGAGAAGAAGAAACTTTCATTCATCCGTGGTAATTCTCAATCACCAACTAAGGTGGATGATTTGTGTGAGAAGTGGTATGGAGACAATCAAAAAGTCAAGAGATGGCTATTGATGTCTATGTCCCCAGAAATAATGAAACAATATATTCGTTTACCCACCGCTCGAGATATCTAGAAAGCTTTTTCTAAAGCCTTTTACGATGGAGCAGATGAATTGTAGGTGTTTGTATTGAATCAGATGGCTTTTTCAACCAAACAAAATGGCCGAAAGATCTTTATATATTATGGAGAATTAACTGAAATTTTTTGTGAATTAGATCATCGTGATGAAGTGATTATGGAGAGTGAGAATGATGTTGAATCTTTCTGAAAATCAGTCTAACGAAAAAGGGTGCATATTTTTCTTGCTGGATTAAATGGTGAATTTGAAGAAGTTCGTGGTGAAATTTTGAGAAAGGATCCTATTCCTTTATTAGAAGCAGAAAGGACTGAAGCTTCAGCCATGGTAACTCGATATCGGCCTTCTCAAACCCAGCTTAAACCCACTAATGCTGCAGATAAATCAGCCTACAAATGCACCCATTTCAATCAAATTGGTCATACCAAAAGCCGCTACTATGAAGTTATGGGGTATCCAGAATGGTGGGACCATAATCACGATCTGCAAAAGAAAAAATCTAAAAGGACCTCCAGTACTGCAGTGGTTGAAACAAAGACAGAGGATGATGTTACTAGACAACACTCGACACTAGGGGCAACGGCAGATAATGGTGGTAAGGCTTTAAATATGTCTACACTTGTTACTAATAGTGAATGGATAATTGATTTCGGTGCCACGGATCATATGGCATTTGATTCTAGATAAGTCTCAACCCTCAAACAGTCCTTACAAAAATTCGTTACCACTGTTAATGGCACTTCGGCCCCAATTGTTGGAGAAGGACACTTAGCTCTCACTGATAATATGAATCTAGACTCGGTTTCAGTTGTTCCATCTTTGGATTATAATTTGTTGTCAGTCTCCCAAATTACCACTGCCTCATTTTGTGTTGTAATTTTTTGGCCTAATTTTTACATGTTTAAGGACATCGGCACGAGGCAAACGATTGGTTGTGGTGTTAGGAGAGAAAAGTTGCATTAATTGGACTTGGTGTCAAAGAGTTTGGACAAGCTACGTCAGGCACTTATGGCGAAATGATTCAGAGGGAGAAATGCGGAAATTTGAAATTTGGTTATGGCATTGACGTCTAGGACATGCCTCATTTGGTTATTTGAAGAAATTATTTCCTTCTTTATTTACAAAATGTGATGTTTCTAATTTTTAGTGTGAAGTTTGTGAACTTGCAAAAAGTCATCGTGTTTCATTTCTGTTAGCTTTGAATAAAAGTCTAGATCCTTTTATGATCATACACTTGGATGTTTGGGGCCCATCAAAAGTCAATTCCTTGGGTCGATCACGTTGGTCTGTTATGTTTATTGATGACTGTACAAGGATGCCTTGGGTGCAATTGATGAAATCTAAAAGCGATGTGAACGTTTAATTCTGCAATTTTATAAAATGATTCATAGTGCTCAATACAATCTACGAATTCAAGTTCTTCAAAGTGATAATCGAGGCGAATACTTGAGTATTGAACTTTAATAGTACTTAAAAGCACATGGAATCATTCATCAAACTACTTGTTCTAGTACACCTCAGCAGAATAGGGTGGCTGAGAGAAAAAATCGCCACTTGTTGGAGGTTGTCCATGCTTCATTGATTGAAACACATCTACCATTGTCATATTGGGCCAAAGCACTCATCTCTCGACAGCATATTTGATTAATAGGGTACCCTCAAGAACTATTGATTATCAGACACCTTCTCAGGCCCTCATTGAGGCGATTGTTGCTCCAGTTCTTCCGACAAAGTTTGGTAACCTTTAGCGACAAAGTTTTGCTAAGCCATAAGTTATAAATTAAAGATGGAAAGTATAAGTGATATTGATGGAGGTATTAGTGACAATTAACGTAAACGATATTTCAAGAATTTTTAGCAAAAAATTTAGAAACCGTAGGTTGTAGGTTTTATTGATTGAGGTCTTCTGCGACGATTACCGTTAATGATATCTCTTGAAGCCTTTAGTGACAATTTCGTACTTTATAGTTAACATTGATATTATATTAACAACTTTTAGCAACGATATTTTTAACTTAGCATCGGTATTTTCATAAGCAACTTTAGCGACGGATAGTGTAACGGGGTTTAAGTAACAACCTATTAAATTCTTTTAGTACAGTAATCTTTCATAAATGACTATGTTGGGCCTTTTCGTAAGTAATGAGAATTTTGAGTAAAATTTAGAATAACTAACAAAAGTTTAAGGGGGTTTTGGCCATTTTTTCCTTTTAGGGTTTTGCTTATATATATACACATAGGATGCCACGACCGACCCTAATTTTCTTCCCATACATTCTGCAAATGGTGGAGGGAGGGAGAGAGAGAGAGAGAGAGGAATGAAGGCGGAGAAGGAAAGTGAAAAAGACTTCTCTGGCGTTCGGATTTCTTCTGGTAAGTTTTCTAGACCATGTTCCTCTCTTAACTAGTAATGGGTTATGAAATTTAAGGGGAGGTTTAAGGGATGCCGTGGGTTATGTGTTTATAGGTGTATATATATATATACACACATAGGTAAATATATGGGCATCGGTGTAGTGTACCCATCTGTGTTTGTTGGGAGTTTGCGAGTGCAAGTGGTGGAGTGTGTTTGTATGTGAGTTTAGTGAGTGGTGTTAGAGCGGATCTGTGTGTGTTGTGTATATAGTGTGTATGTGGGTTTAGAGTTAGAGAGAAATAGCCTTAAGGAGGCTATCATGGGTGTTGTATGTGGGTTTTTGGCAGGAAGAGAACCCACTGCCGTGAGGTAGTGGGTGTAATGGAACGGGAGTGATGCGTGTATGAGAGTTTGTGTGTAGTGTAAATCCTTGTGCGTGTGCAAAGTGGTGTGTGCGTGAGAGAAAGGTGTGTGTTTTGGGCAAAGAAGGAAGCTACTGCCGTAAGGCAGTAGCTGTGTTAAGGACTGTGTATGTGTATTTTTCTAGGTGCCTCTCATGGGTTTCTGTACATAGAAAAAGGCAGTATGTGTGTGGGTTTTATGTGTAGCTGTGTTTGTGTGCTCATATGTGGGTGTTGGGGAAATAAAGAAAAGGGAGCAGCCATGGAGCTGCCGTGGTGCATGTGGGAGAAGATGGGTGGCAGCTAAGTGTGTGTGTGTGTGTGTGTGTGTGTGTGTGTGTGTGTGTGTGTGTGTCAGTGTTTTTGTCCAACTGTGTGTGTGAGTGGAGCTGCCCGTGGATGAGTGTTGTGTATATGGGTGTGAGTGATGTGTGAGTGAATGTGTGCGTGAATGTGTATGCATGTTTACTGTGTGTGCAGGTGAAAGATGGTGAGTATTATGTGTGTCTTGTGGGTGTCATGTGTGCTTGAATGTGGGTATGGTTTATGTGCAAGGGTGACTGAGTGTGGAGAAAATTATGTAGTGTGTATGTGTGTTATAAGTGGGTTCATGGAGAAAAGGGAGTGTGTGTAACCTGTGAGTGTGTGTATTAATGGGTGTGGTGGGTGAGTGGAACAAGACGAAAAGAATAGGAAGGAGGGGAAGGAGGGCTGTCGTGAGTAGACCTGTGCGTGTGCGTGTGAGTGTGAGTTTGAGTTTTTGGTCGGTAGGTACAGAATAAAAAGGAGGAAGAAGAAGAAGAAGAAAAAAGTACGAAACGGGTAATTTGGGTTAGCGTTAGGATCGACACGTGTATAGGTTAGCGTACGGTTATCGTTAGTATATAAAATTTTACAGTATAATACGTTGGACTAAATGGAATTATTTGTATTTTTAATATTTTCTGCAAACTTAGAATTATAAAATTATATGTATTTTTAATATTTTCTGCAAACTTAGAATTATAAAATTATTTTGGAGCCTTTTGTGCATGAAAATGTTTTGAAAAAAAAATGGAATAATATTTTTATAGTATAAAGAAGTCCCAAATCAAGTTTGGTAATTTTTAGAGTTTATTTGCTTTAGTTTTTGTATCGCATTAGTTTTAGCAAAACAAATAATTAAAAATAGTTTTATTTCTTTTTAATTTTTTATTTCAATTTATATATTTTTATACATATTTGTAAGTTATTACAAAAACTATGGGACTTTATTTTTAACTAGAAGTAATTTTGGCAATTTATGGGTTTTTATTGCATTTAAAGAAATTATTTTAATTCAAAAAATTCATATTTTGACTTGTATTAAGTTTTAAGCTATAAAAGTATTTATTTGTAATTTATTACGAATTTCAGGATATCATTACGCGTTAAGGAGCATACAGTATTTTTGACTAGGTTAGTCGTGTGCGGGACCGTTTTGAGTTGAGCGATTTCGGAGATAGAAGTGAGAATTGTTTGGATAGTGAATATTAGGGTTTATTCTATATTAGACGTAGATTAAATTCTAACAAATAAATTGTCAATTTAGGTTGATTCAAAGGATTATTGACTGAGGTTGAGTAGCATTGCGTAGCTTGGATCGAGGTAAAGAATTCTATCCGAATCCTACTTCATCGTTCTGATTTCAAATATTTTATTATGACAGCTTTATGAACACATTGATTCGATTTTATGCTTGCTTTAAAAAAAAATTTGAAACTGTCCATGAAACCATAATTTGAACCAAAGTTAAATATCCCATGAGTCAGTTTGTATCAAACCATCATTTGTCAGAATCAAATCAGTCATTTGTAAATCAATTATCTACTGTATCTGTTCCTAACAATGTGCATGAAGCCTTAGCTTACCCAAAGGTGGAAAAAAACTATGAATGAGGAGATAAAATCATTGCAAGAAAATAAAACCTGGGAAGTTATTGATCGTCCATAGGAAAGAAGCCAGTTGGGTTTCGGTGGATTTATACCGTGAAGTACAAAGCATATGGTATAATTGAACGCTTTAAGGTGAGATTAGTAGCAAAAGGGTACACCCAAACCTCTGTAATTGATTATACAGAGACATTCGCACCTGTAACTAAAATCAACACAGTACGAGTCTTGCTGTCGCTAGCTGTGAACTTGAATTGGCCATTATAGCAGTTTGATGTGAAAAATGCCTTCTTACATGGAAAGTTGTTTGAAGAAGTCTACATGGAACTCCCACCCGGATGCATGATTTCAAAGACAGATAGTCAGAAGGAGTGCAAACTACAGAAAGCATTGTATGGGTTGAAACAATCTCCGAGGGCATGGTTTGGAAGATTTACAAAGTCTGTGAAAGCTTTTGGTTACCATCAGAGTAATTTAGATCATACACTGTCCTAATTTTGTATGTGGATGATATGGTGATTACAAGAAATGATCCTGAAGAAAGGGAGGCTCTACAGGGTCACTTGTTCAGGGAATTCAAAATGAAAGACCTTGGCCCCATATTTTCTTGGGATTGAAGTGTCTCAGCCAAATAAAGGGATCTTTCTGTCCCAAAGAAAGTATGCCATATACTTAAAATGAGAAACTGATATGTTAGCATGTCAACTAGTAGATACACTGGTGAAAGAAAGATTAAAATTACATACTGAATCCAATCAAGTACCGATTGATAAAGGAAGATATCAGAGACTCATAGGGAGATCGATGTACTTAGTACATACAAGGCCAGACTTGACCTATGTGTTAAGTATTGTAAGCCAGTATATGCACAATCGTGGAGAGCAACACATGAATGCAGTTCTATGTATTTTGAGGTATCTGAAGTCTACTCCTGGACAAGGAATTTTATTTACTAAAAATGAGGATCATCAGAGTGTGGATGTATATACAGATGCAGACTGGGCTGAAGCAGTAGATGACAGGCACTTCATATTACTTTACCTTTTTAGGAGGTAATTTAGTTACATGGAGAAGCAAAATACAGAATGTTGTTAAAAGATCAAATGTGGAGACTGAATTTAGAGGTATTGCACTTGGAGTATGTGAGGCACTATGGCTAAGACTTCGATTACAAGACCTAGGCTATGTATCTAAGCAGCCAATCAAGCTCTATTGTGACAATAAAGCAGCCTGTGACATTGCTCATAATCCAGTTCACCATGATCGCACGAAACATATGGAGGTAGACAGATTCTTTATTAAGAAGAAGTTGGACAAAAAGATTACGGAGTTGCCTCATATTCGATCAGAGGATCAACTGGCTAATATTCTCACTAAAGCAGGTTCAAGTAGAGTATTTTTGAAGCTTTTGAGCAAGTTGGGCATGTGGGATATCTATATATGCACCAACTTGAGGGGGAGTGTTGCGATTTGGATGGTTTTCTAGTGATCCTTTCCCATTTTGTAGAGAAGACTTTCCCGTATTGTAGATAATGTCTACTTAATTATAGGGATAGTTGTCTACTTAATTGTAGCAATAGTTGTATGCTTGATTATAGGATTTGGAGTGATTATAGGACCTAGATTGGTTGCTCCATTAGTATATATATAAATGGACACACAATGTAAAGAGTATGAACGAAAAAATTATTCTACCAAAATCTTTTATTTCTACTCGAAGCTACCCTATGAGCCTTACTCCAAGAGCCACGAACTTGACCGGCCCAACTTATTTTTAGAACTTACGATTTGCGACTAATACAAGTCACAGGTGTAGTTCAATGGTGAGCACCTAATTTCGAAAATAACGTTAGACAAGTTTTGTACTCAATTGGATGTTTTCTCCCCCTTCTAGAGTGAAGAAAAATTAAAAACATAAGTCAGTTAGATTTTTGGCCAATATTTACTTATTTAAGAATATCAGGATTTGTTAGAAAAAGAGGGAGTAAACCATGGTGTAAGTTGGGTGACAAAGTACCGACATGGAAATCAAATCTTCTTGAGGTAACGAGGATGGACTGCAGGATTCCTCATGAGATTTCTTTTTCATCTTAAATGTTTTTATTGCTGGCTCTCTAGATGGGCCAATCCACAGAAGACAGCAGGTACTGAAATGGATAAGGCAGTCTATTTCTAACAAATTTGGAAAGATTCTTGTTGAATTATTTGAGTTAGAAAGCAATAGTTCACAGTAAATCTTGCTAGTATATTGCGAGAGTATTCCAGATCTTACCTGACTTCCATTATCCTCTATGTTAGTGATGATTATAGTGGTGCTCATGATTTTGCAGTAGAAAGCTACAAAGATATCTGAAAATAAGAATCTGCTTATACCTGCCAGTTGGGTTGTGTTTACTTCTCTCAAGACTTCCCTCTTGAGAAAGAGAGATGCAACAAATCAGGCATAAGCATGAGCAGATTCTCAGAGAAGTGCCAAAGGAAGATGGGGTGGAGGGAGTCTGCTATGCCTGCGAGGAACCAGCCCCAGGCCTTACTTACATCTGCTGCGAGTGTAATTTCATCCTGCACAAAGCATGCACAGACCTACGGCTGGAAATTCAGCACGCGATGCACCCTCGACACCCTCTTCACCTCTTTCAACAACCACCTTACACTGAATCGGCATGCTGGTGTGACATCTGCAGAAAAAAAATTGAAGCGGTTCACTTACAGTTGTGAGATCTGCGATGTGCTTTACATTGCAAGTTTAGACATGATAGCCATGCATGATCATCCACTAATCCCCACTGAAGTGCGCAAGGCCGTAATGATGAGGTAGCTGTCTGCTACAGGTGCAAGAAACCAATTTTCGGTCAAGACTACAAATGCACCGAGTGTGATTTTTTCTTGCACAAAGCATTTGGAGACTTGCCGTGGGAAATTGAGCACGTTTCTCATCCCAAACACCCTCTTGGACTCCTTCTGAAGCCACCATCTGAATCCTCATCCTGCCCTTGTGATTGCTGTGGAGAAAGTTGGGAGAAATATTTCACCTACAATTGTGAGACTTGTGATTACTTTGAAGTCCTATACCAATCATTTTAGCCATAAGCATAAACTCATCCTGAGTGAAGTGCAAAAAGATATATTGACATGGAAATCAGCTGCTATGGGTGCAAGGAAACAATCTTGGACCATAAGTATAGCTGCAGCAAGTGTGATTTCCACCTTCACAAAACATGCGCGGATCTAAGTATGAGGACTAAACACTTCTCTCACCGCAAATGCTTCCTTACCCTCTCATGGAAATCACCTATCAGTACAGTGCTCTCGTGTGATTGTTGTGGAGAAAGGTGGAGTGGTTCACCTACTATTGCAAGCCGTGTAGGTACAAACTATGTTGATCATGTTATTTACAGTCTCTTGCCCGACCTTGGAAACTTGAGAGCGCCTTGCACCCGAAACACCCTCTTAACCTCTTTATCAGACAGCCGTACTCTTTTTCAACGAATCCTTGTAGTATTTGCGGAGAAAGGCTAGATCCTTTAGCCTACAATTGTGAGCTCTGCAAAATTGATCTCTGTGTATCATGCGCTCAATGTTCTATGTTGCCGGTGACTGTTGAACTTGGAGGCCATGACCACCCATTAACAATCATGAGGGAAAGCTTGTTCACATGTGATGCTTGTGGTACTCAAGACAAAGACATGTCTTATGTATGTACCACTTGCAAATTCCGGGTCCACAGAAGTTGTGCATCTCTGGAAGCTTCAATCCAACACGGTAGCCATGATCACCCTCTCAAATTAGCCTCCGCAGAATATGTCAAATATAAACCCAGATGTGCCCTTTGCGTGAAGAGTGTAAAGACATCTCTTTGGGTTTATTATTGCGCTCCATGCAGATACTTTGTTCATGTGAAGGGTGCTACCTCGGTTGTCACCAATTTTCTCAGGTTGATACTGATCACTTACTTCAAAATGATGTCAATCTTAATATGATTCGCCCGTGTCTGATGCATCTGTAAACCTGACAAGCTATTTCACGAAGGGAATCAATCTTATGGAGACTGAAAAGGGAGAAGTACTCAATCACATCAGTCATAACCATCCATTAATTCTTCGTGAGATGCAAGGTAACACTAGCATGATCACTAAGGATGTCGATTCAGTATGTAAGGGATGTTTGCAACCCATCAGTACCAATCCAAGTTACAGTTGTAGCCAGTGCAGTTTCTTTCTCCATAAACGATGTGCAGAATTACCTGTTGAGGTACAACATCCAAGTCACCCACACCCACTCTTCCTCCATCCAAAGGCTCCCGAGTCTTTCACTTTCTCTCTATGCAGCAATTGTCGAAGATATTGCAATAGTTTCAGCTACAAATGCGAGCCCTGCCACTTCAGACTTGACGCCATATGTACCTTCTTAGCTGGCTCCATCCAACATGAATCTCACAAGCATCCCCTCGTCCAAACTGTTGGTAAAGATTATAGTAATGCAAAAGGCACATACTGCAAATATGCAATGCTAGGATGCGATGCTTGTGGTTTCCATCTGGATAACTCCAGTGCGCTTTTGCCACGTACAGCTGAGCATGACTATTATCCTCACCCACTCACCTTAATCTACCCCCTTTCACCGACCATCCAGATGAATTCTACTGCGAAGGTTGTCAGCAAGAGATCCACCCAAACTTTTGGCTATATCATTGCCATGATTGTAATCAATCCTTCCATTCTTATTGTCTTCTTCCGAACCATCACTATTAGAACGCCAAGTTTGGGGCCAAGTGTAAAGCCGATGAGGACCCACACCCCCTCACGCTTGTAAAAACCGCAGGCAGAAGGTGTCGCTGGTGTGATGCGTTTTATGAAGTAAACGTGGAATGCGGTGACTGCACTTATTACATATGCCTACGTTGTGTCGTGAGAATGCCTGATGCCTTCACTTGGCTAAGCTAAATAAATGCATGATCGGCAAAAGTCATGTTAGCGTTGTGGCCGCTATTAAAGCTAGATCTGCGGCCAAAGCAAAGGCAACTATGCAACGCAACTTTGTACCCTGCTTTTCGGATAGCCTTAACTCTGTACTAGAGCTTTGTACTCTCTCTCCTCCGACCGGTCCACGTTGGCTTAAGCTACCATCAGTTTCAGCCAACCATCTGGTGGCTTCAGGGTAAAAATTGCTTCTATCGATTGGTATATCATCGGAAGGAAATTTTTCTAGTTTGCTTCCGAGATGCCTTGAATTAAGCTGAAGTGCATTAGTTGGCGAGGTCATGGCGGCGATTTTATAGTGGACTCCTCAATACCCAAAGGTCATGGCGGCGATTTTCATGGTAAGATCCATGTTTGATTCTTCCATAGTTAAAATAAGGGTTAATTACACCTATGTCCCTGAGGTTTGGGAGTAATTACACGCGAGGACACAAAGTTTCAAAATGTAACATTCCGTGACCAAACACTTTTAAAATGTATCAGACGTGTACATCCGTTACAATTCCGTCCAAAAATTATACTTTTTTAATGATGTCAGCAATACGTATTTTTAAAATGACGATACTACCCCTTTATATACAGAATATTTCAAAAATTTTAAGTGAAGATTTTAAGTCTTAATTTAAACATTAGGGTTTCAAAACCCTAATTTACAAATTAGGGTTTCAATCTTTAATTTCTCAATCTGTCAATTAGGGTTTCAAAACCCTAATTTACAAATTAGGGTTTCAATCTTTAATTTCTCAATCTGTCAATTAGCTTCAAAAACATAATTTGCAAATTAGGGTCTCAATCTGCCAATTAGGGTTTCAAATCCCTAATTTGCAAATTAGGGCTTCAAAACCCTAATTTGAAAATTAGGGTTTCAATCTGCAATTGCAAATTAGGGCTTCAAAATCCAAAGATTGCAAGCTCTTGTTGCCGAAAAGGGACCTGAACTCTATTAAGCAATGGAGCTACCAGCGGCATGGGGCAATGGAGCTGCTGCCATGGAACGAGGGAGTGGGTTGCTGTGGGGGATGAGAGAAGAGATGAAGGGGAAGAGTGATGTCGTCGGCGATAGGTTTCGACCCTGGCAGGAGATTACACGCGGTGCCTTGGGGTGGGCGGTGACGAGGAAGGGGGAGGTAGACAGGGTAGGCGGTGACGGGGTGACGACGAAGGGGGAGGCAGGCGAGGTGCGACACCGGGGAAGGGGAGGCAGGCAGGGTACGGCGCCGGGGAAGGGGAGACAGGAGCGGTGCAGCACCGGGGAAGGGGAGGCATGCGGAGTGGGTGGGTGGGTGGGTGACAGAGAAGGGGAAGGGGAGGCAGGCAGGGCGGGTGGGTGACGGGGAAGGAGGAGGTAGACGGGGAAGGGGGAAGGGGGAAGGGGGAGGTAGAGTATCAGGATTTCAACTTTTATTTAGAGGCAACTTGGTCTTTTTGTCAGAACCGTTAAGTATTTTTATATTCCGTTTGTCAATGGACATAAGTGTTACATTTTGAAACTTTATGTCCTCGCGTATAGTTACCCCCAAACCTCAGGGATATAGGTATAATTAGCCCTTAAAATGATTGAACCCTTTCTTAGTAATCAATATAAATTTTTTGTTTAGAGCTCTGGGATTAGGAACTTAAAGTTCCAGGTTTCAGAAATTGAGATTGAGAATTTGATAGTTGAAATTTTGAAACTTAAAATTTACTTGTTTAACGGTAATAGCAATTGGGCATTCTAACACCCCAAGTTTTCTGTTGAGCTTGAGTGGACTTTTGACAGCAAAAATTCGTGGACAAACATATTAGGTATGAGTTTAGGAGTATCCTTATTGCTGAATTATAAAAAAAATAAAATATGTCTAACCAGCTCAACATTTCTGGCTCCGCCATGAAGTTTGATGGTAGCGGTGAAGTTCTATAAGTACCTTCACCCTCTCAAGCTTCTAGAAAAGGAAACCAAAGATGAACTGAGGTTTAACTTCTGCGGAAGATGGTGTCCAGTAACTTTCTTATGTTCCTAGCATGTGTGGAAGCAGCACCTAGTGAAATCCAGTGCCTAAGCTAAATGCAGTTGAATTTTAATTGAGAGAGGATTTTCACCGTAAAAAAATTTCCATGGAAGCTATATTGGCCGTGGCCAAAGAGTATCTTCTCTGCATCAATGTACTTGAAAGAGTCTTGAATCGGCAACCTAGCACAAAGGAAAAGCCTTAGACAGGGTCACATGATTTTCTGTTTAATATTACTGTATAGTTTCTGTGTCTAAATTATTTATTTTGAGCTGTTAAATGAGTGAGGACATGCTCTTTATTTATCAACACAAGACAGTTTGCATCGAAATTGAATTTAAAGATCTGATTAGATTGTATAGCTGCATTTATGAAGCTAATGGAGCTAATAAGGAATGAATGAGTAAATTTGTAAGAGTTAGTAACTATTGATCACACTGCTAATCCCTTTAAGTAAACTTACCTCCTGGAAATATGACTATAAGTTGAATCAATGGCGGATACTCACTGCTTACTTTGCAATCTTAGAGACTCCATTAGGTTCTATCAACGAGTAATAAGACGGCGACTTCATAAAAACCACAAAGCAACAAATGGTCAGAGACAGATTTTTGTGTTGTTAATCCCAAGCACATCTCCATTAGACAAGTTGCTGGTAAGTGCTGGACAAGAGACTGCAAAGGCTACAAAGACAGGTGGTCAGACATTCAGGCTACACTAGTATGAGCAAATATTTAAGTCAAAAAACAGTAATTTGATGCTTGCAACCATCTGGTTTTCTCCTTTCTTGCTTGAGTTGTACCTATCTGTCAACAAATGGTCTGAGTCACATTTCTGTTGTTTCAATACTAAGCAAACACCCGTTAGAGCAGTTCCCGATAGGTCCTCGACAAGAAATTTTAGTATGTTAACCATAAGTAACCAGCCGCCTAAGTTGAATAGCAGCGTAATTTAATGTCAAAGGACTTCCCTCTAGAGATAGTGACAGAGTCAAGGGATAGATGGAGCATGACCATCCTTTGATCCTCAACAACTTGCAGAACAATGACGGGGAGAAAGTAGTCTGCTATGGGTCTCGAATAAATACGAGAGCAGCATGCATATAGCTGCATCGAGTGCAAATATTTCCTGCACAAAACATGTGCCAACCTACCCAAGGAAATTAAACATGTATGCCACCCCAAACCCCTTCTCAAGCTTTACAGTAATCCGTCTGCTTCAACTTGCATATCGTGTGATTGTTGTGGGGAAAGGTGGGAGGGATTCACCTACAATTGCGAACTTTGTCCTTATGGTTTATGCATTTCATGTTCTTCACTGAGCAAGTCATCTACCATGGACAAGAACAAGCATCCAAGTCTTGGTCATCAGTTGATCCTTAATGAAATGCAGACGTTTGATCGTGAGGAAGTCATCTGCCATGATCCTGCGGCAAACCAAGTAGGGGCCCTACTAACGTGTACAGCTGTAGAAAGAACAAAATCTTCCTACATAAAACATGTATGGACCTGCCTTTTGAAATTCAGCATTTTTTGCACCGGAGATGCAACCTTATTGTTGATATATGTCTTGTATTTATGTCCTACATTAGTTACTCAAAGAAGGTTGCAACTAGACCCTTAGTATATAAAACATCTTGTCCCACATTGGTTGGGGAGAGAAGATTACTGCTTTCTCCAAGTATAAGTAAGGTGTCTTGTATTGTGTTTATGGGTGAGAGAGGGAGTCCTTCTTTGAGTAGGCAAACAAGAGAGGAGAGTCCTTCTTTAAGTAGGCCAAGAGAGGAAAGTCCTTCTTTGGCATTCCCCAAGAAGAGTCCTTCTTTGGGAAGGCCAAGATAGAAGAGTCCTTCTCTGAGTAGAAAACTGAGTAGGAAAACAGTTGAGAGATACACGTAAGGGAGCCTTGTAAATCTGACTTGTGCATAGTGGATTTGAGTTCTCTCATATTTCTTGTGTTTTCTTCTTTGGTTATCTTGTTCTATACATATTTATCTAGAGTGATTTCGTAACAAGTGGTATCAGAGCTTTCGGTTTCATTTTTGGGCAAAATCGATTTCAGATGATAAATATGTAGAAGACACGACCATGAAGTATGCCTGTGAAAATTCGATGGAAAGACGAATTTTGGCATATGACAGAGCACGATGAAGGATTAGAGTGGCGCGATAGGGAATGCCGAAGCACACATGAAGGAGCAGAAAGTCAATGTGTTCGCGGAAGAGCTAGATGACTTGATCGAGGAGAGGGTCGCCCATTTCACCAAGTGGGAGGTGCAAACAGCGCAAGGACCTCAAGGAACAAGTCATGGAGCTCTAAGAAGAACTAGCTACTTGTAAGAAGGAACTTACAAGAGCTACGAGGCAGGGGTGTATCGCAGTGCAGCCAAGATAAAAGAAAATGCCGAAGTCGAGATCGTACGATAGAACGAGAGAGGCGTGCAGGTGGATAACTTCTTTTGGCACTTGGAGCGATACTTTGAAGCCCTCGACATTGACGAGGAGAAGGTACAGTGGACTGTCGCAAGAGACTCAGAGGTAGACAGTCGATTAACTGTGCTGGAACGGAAAGTCAATGTGTTCGCCGAGGAGCTAGAGACTTGATCGAGGAAAGGGTCGCCCATTTTCACCAAGTGGGAGGTGCAAACAGCGCAAGGACCTCAAGGGACAAGTCATGGATCTCCAAGAAGAACTAGCTGCTTGTAAGAAGGAGCTTACAAGAGCTATCAGGCAGGGGTGTATCGCAGTGCAGCCAATACAAAAGAAAATGCCGAACCCGAGATCGTACGATAGAACGAGAGAGGCGTGGCAGGTGGATAACTTCTTTTGGCACTTGGAGCGGTACTTTAAAGCCCTCGACATTGACGAGGAGAATGTACAGCGGACTGTCACAAGTCAGGTGGAGCTAATCTTCAATAGATTAGATGACTTGGAGGTAGACAGTCGATTAACTGTGCTGGAACGGAAAGTCGATGTGTTCGCGAAGGAGTTAGATGACTTGATCAAGGAGAGGGTCGCCTATTTCACCAAATGGGAGGTGCAACAGCACAAGGACCTCAAGGGATAGGTCACAGAGCTCTAAGAAGAACTAGCTGCTTGTAAGAAGGATCTTACAAGAGTTACGAGGTAGGGGTGTATCGCGGTGCAGCCAGGGGAAAAGAAAATGCCGGAGCCGAGATCGTACAATGGAACGAGAGAGGCGAAGCAGGTGGATAACCTCTTTTGGCACTTGGAGCGATACTTTGAAGTCCTCGACATCGACGACGAGAAAGAGAAGGTCCAGACGGTGGTCATGTACCTTAACGATACAGCTGCCTTACGGTGGAGGCATCGCTATACGGATGGGTGCGACATCAAAACGTGGGAGAAGTTCAAGCGTGAACTACAAAGGCAGTTCTATCTGGATAGCATCAATGATAAACCTTGGACGGCTGAGGCAGAAGGGAGCATCCGCCAGTATGTGAAGGAGTACTCTGCTTTGATGCTCAAAATACCGGAGATGTCCGAGAGGCAGTGACTATGCTTCTTCGTTGACGGGTTGTAGTATTGGGTTGCCACAAAGTTGCAGTGAAGAGAACCTCATGACTTGGCTTCCACCATTGCAATGTCGAGATGTTAGGAGACTTTGAGCAACATGAGAGGTCGAGATCTCCAAGGCACCAGCGTGCCAAAGGTGGGGGACACGGTAGGTCGAAGAGTGGCTCGCCCAAGGTAACCGATGATGAGTAGAGTGAGGACGAGGGACATCGCCGCCATTACAAAAGGGAGAAAAAGCATGAGGGAAGTCACAAGCAGGGTGACTCTCGTGAGTACAAGGCTCATGGGGGCCGAGAGGAGGATGCTTCTACGGTGCAGGTCATCATTACGGGAGGTATTGCCCGCACAAGGGAGTCGTCAAGAACGTCAATTTGAGGATCGGCAGATGGAGAAGGAAGAAGGACTTCAACATCATCGACATGGATAAGCTTAGGGTGGTGCTTGGGATGGACTTCATGAAGAAGTTGAGCACTGCGCTTAATCCATATTGCAGGGTGACGATGATAGTAGGTAAAGAAGGCCAACCGGAGTGGATGATCCCGTTGGTGTCCAAGGATGGGGCTAACGCACGTAAGGGGATTACTGTGTTACAGCTGGACGAGGGATTGACGCTATGCTACGTTGAGTGGCAGATGGGGCCGAGGACCTACGCGGTTGATATGCTCACAAAGACCATCACGATAGAGAAGTTCAAGCATTGCTTGAACTTGATTCATCTTCTTTCTTGCTGAGTTCAAGGTGGAGTGCATTCCTACCTTTAAAGGGGATGCAAGGTAGAGTACATAAAGAAGGTATTAAAGACATATTACACTTTTCTCATGGAGTGGTTTGTTAATATAAGCCAAGGTGGAGATTGTTGATATATGTCTTGTATTTATGTCCTACATTGGTTACTCAAAGAAGGTTGCAACTAGACCCTTAGTATATAAGACATCTTGTCCCATATTGGTTGGGGAGAGAAGATTACTGTTTTCTCCAAGTATAAGTAAGGTGTCTTGTATTATGTTTATGGACGAGAGAGGAGAGTCCTTCTTTGAGTAGGCAAGCAAGAGATGAGAGTCCTTCTTTGAGTAGGCAAACAAGAGAGGAGAGTCCTTCTTTAAATAGGCCAAGAGAGGAGAGTCCTTCTCTGGCCTTCCCAAAGAAGAGTCCTTCTTTGGGAAGGCCAAGGCCAAGATAGAAGAGTTCTTCTCTGAGTAGAAAAAGAGTTGAGAGATACACGTGAGAGAGCCTTGTAAATCTGACTTGTGCATAGTAGATTTGAGTTCTCTCATATTTCTTGTGTTTTCTTTTTTGATTATCTTGTTCTATACATATTTATCTAAAGCGATTTCGTAACACTTATTTTCTTTCATAAACAGCCTCATGATGACTGTACTGGGACGACTTATGCATGCTGTCAAGAAACTGTGGACTGGTTCACCTACTACTGTGAACCTTGTTCATTTGTGTTACGGAAGACGGTCACCAAGCTCAAGCTCATGGTCTCTTCCAAGTACAAAATCAGTGTCGTTGACAACGATCTCCGTGGGATTCGGCAGTCAAACGGTGTGACGCATCGGGATCCCGATATTGCGGATGAACTGTTCGTCAAAATGCCTCAGTTGTATAACAACTCGGTGTTTGAGGGTAGCTTTGAGTTTGACCATTTCAAGTCGCTTTATGATGGGCTGAGTATGGAACTAAAGCTGTGTCTGTTGTGCTTTTCGGTTTTTAAGGAGAATGCTGTCATAAGGAAGAGGGTAATGGTTTACTGGTGGATAGGCGAGGAAATTGTACCGAATGTAAGCCATGATGAAAATGAGAAGACCATGGAGAATTTGGGCAATGAGCTGTTTTATGAGCTTCTTGAGAAGGGTTTCTTTGAGCCCGTGTACAAGAAGCGCAGCCTGAGTCGAAACTGTGGTCTCAGGCACACGGTTAGTAGTTGCAAAATGCACCCTTTTGTTCGTTCTGTAGTGATCCGATAGGCCTAAGTTCTTTGACTTTGATTCGAGGGGTAATGCAACCGAGGACTTTAGTAATTCTTACCGGGCGTGCTTGGCAGGCGCAGGGCTAACAAAAGACGATGAGATTTAGAAGCTTCATATGCTGTTCAATCTGAATGAGGCGTTTCTTGATTTTAAGCGTGAGTGGTTTTTGAGGATGAGAAATGTCAACGTTCTTTACTTGGGGAGGTGGCAGGCTTCGACCACTCATCACATCGAAGTCGAGGAGACCAACTTTATTGATGCATTCGAGAATATGAGTCATTTGAGGTTTTTTAGCCTTCAAGGAGTCTCCAGAATTACAGAGCTTCCAAAGTCAATTTCATTTCTTACATCTCTAATGATTTTGGATCTTCGAGCCTGTCACAATCTTGCGGTGATTCCGAAAGAGATTGGGGTGCTCAAAAGCTTGACACACTTGGACATGGCCGAGTGTTACTTGCTAGAGCGCATGCCCAAAGAGATCTCGTCTCTCTCAGAGCTCCAAGTACTTAAGGGGTTTACTCAGGTACTTCAGATGCAAAACTTCAACTGTCCACCTCTCGGGCAGATTTTCTCCCCCACGGACATCAAATTCCTGAAATTGACCTATATCAGCGAATTTTCCTCCTCTGATGTAGAGTTTCTTCATGCCTTTCAGATTACCAGGCATTAGCCAACTTGGTGTAGAAGTCCAGGGGAAACACTGAAGGTCGAGTTTCTCCAATTTGGGAAACAGGGTTACATCCTTGAAGGCCATTAATCTTGTTAGAGACCGACTGGCATGGTGGTCCACGGAGGGAGCATTTGTACGTTTTTCTCCACTTGTAATATTCTCTTTGTCCCCGCCATCTGGTTTCAAAGCGGGAGAAATTGCACTAGGTTTGCCGTGGGTAGTGCTGCCACCCCCACGCTATGGTTAGTTTGCAAAACACTTGCGATTTTTTCAGAGCAATCAAATGTTTCTCCTCAGGAAACTCCTTCAGACCAGTAAGAATGCTCAACTTCCTCAACTTTACCAATTTTGTCAAATTGTTGTGAGTGCATAGGCCTTTGTCGGGCAAGATAGAATTGCAGGATTTATTTCCTAAATTGGTTTATATGGAAAGGGTGAAATGTCCTAGACTCTCTCTCTTCCCATGTGATACATCGGGAGTGTGGATGAACAGAAGAAAGTTGAAGGAATTGCAAGAGATAAACGGCAGCTAAGTGCAGGAGACCGTCGCCTTGTTAGGGCCTGAGGGAGGTTAGATGTATGCAGCCGCTTATAGAAGCTGTTTCTTGAACTCGTGACCTTAGAGATATGTGGACTTCTCATCTTGTTGTGTTAATAGAGCAGTTGCAAGATGATCCAATCCTATGCTAGTGTAAGTAATTAAATCAACACTAGCACAATATATACCAAGGCTCTAAGCAAGATGACAAACTGATTTCTACAAATTTAGTAGTAATCAAGCACTCAAGAAAAGGAAATCAAACGCTAAACACATGCTAAACTCAAGGATGTGGCATGGCAAAACCCAGAGGAAATCTTTCACTATTACAGTATGTAAAGGTTCTATTTTCTCTCAAGTTTTATGCCAAACTCGAGGTGTTTTGCAATTAGAGAGAGTGCTACAAACAGTTGCCTCATTTGGGTTGAAAAACCCAAATCCTTACCACCAATGACATTCCAATCAGGTGGAGAAAACATAAATTGCAGGGACACCATGTGTAATTTTATCCCTTTCACTTCAAAATGATGTACCAAAACCCTCTAAAATTGCACCCTAAACAGAATTCATCCAAGTTAACCGGGTGTGAAACACACGACTTGCAGCTATTTTCTTCCAAATGATAACTTTGCCCCCTTCTTCCTTCTTCCTTCCACCCCGTCAACTACACCCACCCCCACCGAGCTCTTTGCAAGATCACATACTGATTTCTAAAATTCAGTAGTAATAAAGCATTCAAGAACATGAAATCAAACGCTAAACAAAATGAAGGCGAGGTAAAATCCGGAAATAACTTCCAGAGTCCAATGATAGGACAAAACAGAAATTGCAAGGACACAACATGGCTAGAAGTTGCTTCAATTCGGTGGTCGAATGCACAACATGGCTAGAAGTTGCAAGGACACACTGAAGTTTTTTGAGTCACTCTTCTACTTCTGCTAGTGGCATAAGGTTTACAGAAATCTGGATGGGGGTTTCTCCATGTATTTTCCAACCTTTCCTAAGAACAGAGTACATGTGTATATCTCTTCATATACTGTCGACTGCCTACATTATTTTGGGGACATGGCATGTTCTTAAACATGGACTAATGGAGCTTACAATAGTGTATTTAGCCACAGCATAGGAAGCGAACCACCATACCAACAAGCCACATGGAAAGCAAGATGTTGTATGATCTTATTGGCCTTCGACTATGCGAAGACATCTGTACAACTTCAAAATGAGGCTAAATATCAGTAAACTCGCGTAAATAATGTTTGAGAAAATGATATCACTATCTACTACATATGAACTCATCATTCCCAAAAGGCTACCTGTAAACACCTCATTTTAAAATCATATATTATTTATTTATTTATTTATTAGTGGGCTTTGTTTTTATTTAAACTTTTATAATCATTTGGACTATGCCCAATAATACATAATAATCTTAATTTAATTAATTGCAGTCTTGTTAGAGTCCAGTATAATCCAGTTAGCGCCCACTCCAATCCAGTCCACCAAGCGACCCAGTCCGGTCAGCAATTCAGTGATAATTAGTTGGTCCAGTTAGTTGAGTTTAAGACGACCAATAGAAAATGAAACTAGGCACCGAGTGTCCTCACTTACCTAATTTATTGTCTTTAACCATGAAAGCTTTTAGGGCTTTGGGTGCTTCTCTCGCTTCATTTTGATCTGTCCACTGATGTTCTCAAAGTTAAAACCATCTATTATAAGCTTGCAGACCTTGCCTTCAACGAGCAAAGATTGGTATACCTAATTCAATCATTTTTACAGCATAATTGCGAAGAACAGATGTCAGCGATAGAGCATTAGAGAAATGGAATGATAGTTTTTTTTGTTATATGAGAATAAGCTGGAGTACTACCCCAATTCCTGAGCAAAACTTGTCTCTTATCTCATATCGGAGTGAGAATAGGTGAGCGGGGGAGGAGGTCACTTCAAAGGATGGGGACGAGGACACGTCAGAGGAGAGCGTGAACGAAGAGGAGGACGGCTGTTTCGGTGCTAAAATTAGTGCACTCTTTCTTCATAACTAAGGAAGATAACTGGAATACTCCAGCAAAGGGTGGTGAAGTCGCTTCAAGAATAATTCCAGCAAAGGGTGAAGGCAATTACAAGTAGACTTGGCCACTAAGATAATAGTCTTGGTCAAACTTTCTATCTAGAATGAAAGCTGATTTGTTGATGCGTTGACCGATGATTACTTTAAGTGTGAAGAACTTTAGCAACAGATTGGATTCCTGCTACTTCTAGTCGGTTGGAGAGAGTCGGTGGTAAAGCCTATATATAGGAATACAGGTTTCATTTTGTGAAAGAAGTGAACTAGCAAAAATAAAAGCTAGCCTAGTACTATTCTGGAGACAATGAGCTCCATTTATTCAATATCTACAACATCCTTCTTTTTTGTCTAAAACTATTTAAATTCCAACAAGTGGTATCAGAGGTATGTTCGATTTATTCGGCGTAGCATTTTGCACTATTTTTCACATTCTTTCAAGCTATGTTCCTAATTTTCATGGTGAAAACTATGATTTCTGGAATATCAAAATGAAGACATTCTTCTTGTCCTAAGATTTATGTGGCATCGTTCAAGATGGATTTGATATTCTAGAAGCTACTACCACTCTAACCACAGCTCAATAGAAGACATTGAAAGAATTGAAGCAGAAAGATGCTAGAGTTCTCTTCACATTCAACAAGCTTTGATCGGACAAATATTTACAAGAATCATTGGAGCAAATACTGCAAAAGTAGCGTGGATGTACTTTGCAAGAGGAGTTTCAAGGCAGTATAAAGGTACGCTATTTGTCTCTAAACTTTAAGGAGAGATATAGAACATATTAAGATAAATGATTCTAAGATTATCCAAGATTACTATGCTAAGTTAAAAGAAATAGTAAATCAAATGAGAGTCTACGGAGAAAATATTTCTGATAAAAATTGTAGACAAAATATTGATAAGTCTTACGGAAAAGTATGACTCAATTGTGGCTGCTATTGAAGAATCTAAAAAATTTAGAAATTCTATCGGTCACTGAGTTGATAGGTTATCTAGAAGCACATGAGAAAAGACTACGTAGGCGTAGTATCTATCAATCTAAACTCAATGTAAGGCCTCATAAATTCAGAAACAATGGTGAAATGAAATTAAGGCGAAATTATGGTGGAGGAGAAAATTTTAAAAGCGGGAATTATTAACAAGATACTAGTTCAAAATATCTTTTTTGTGGTATATGCGAAACGACAAACCACATGAAAAAAGACTGTTGGCAAAAAGGCAAGTCCCAGTGCTGCAAGTGCAAGAGATTCAAGCGTGTAGAAAAAAATTTTGCCGGTCCAAAGAAAAGCATCAGGCCAATTACAAAGAAGATCAAGGAGTTCTTTTCTATGCCAGCCAAGCAGCGTTAGGGAAAAACATGGATACATGGCTTCTCTACAGCGGCTGCATAGGTGATGAAAGCATCTTTCAGAAATTGGATACAGCTTTCAATTTCAAAGTCAAGCTAGGGAATGACACACTCATTGATGTCACAGGCAAGGATAATATTTCAATCCACATAAAAAAAAAGGCATGAAATTAATACCTGATGTCCAGCTTCTTTCTAGTTTATGTCAGAGTCTACTCAGTGTTGGTCAAATGATGGAAAAAGGATATGTTCTACACTTTGAAGAACAATTCTTCACTAATTATGATAAAGTTGATAAAACTTTGGTAATAACCAAAGTAAGGATGCAGAGTAACAGAAATTTTCCAAGTCAATGGTAGTATGCTATAAACACCGCAATGAAAGTAGATATTGATGACTCCAGGCCATGGCGTAGAAGATTTAGCCATGTCAACTTTCACATCTTAAAGATTCTTTATCAAAAAGATATGATGAAAGACTTCCCATGCATAAAGTAGATTCATGATGTGTATGAAGGCTATTTACTTGGCAAACAACAGAGACATTCATTTCCATCAACATAAGCATTGAGAGCCAAGAATTTATTGAAACTAGTACACACCGATGTCTGTGGTCCTATCACTTCATCCTCACATGAATAAAACATGTACTTTGTTTTTTTTCATTGATGATTACACTAGAATGATCATGAAGTATGATCTGCGTATACTTCATGCGAAATAGATCCGAAGTTTTCAAAATGTTCAAGAAATCTAAAAACTTTGTTGAAAAACAAAGTGGACATCAAATTAAAATGCTAAGAAGTGATAGAGGCAAGCAATTTTAACCAGTCCTATGAAGAAGAAGGCGTCAAGCATCAACTGATAGTTGGCTACACTCTAAAATAGAATAGAGTATTAGAAAGGAAGAACAGAACAGTCATGGAGATGGAAAGATATATGTCGAAGGAAAAAGAACTCCTAAGAACCTTCCGAGCAGAAGCAATCTGTACTGCAGTATATTTACTGAACAGGTGTCCTACTAAAGCACTCCAAAACATGACACCTGTTGAAGCCCGAAGTGGAAGGAAGCCGTCAGCAAAACACTACAAAGTTTTTGGCTGCATATGCTTTGTATATGTTCCTAAAGAGAAAAGAACAAAGCTAGATGACACAACAGAAAGATGAATATTTTTTTTACAATGATCAGTCTACATGATATATAGCCTAAAAACAAATAAATTGATTGTTAGTCAAGACGTGGAGTTCAACGAAAATGCAGCCTGGAACTGGGAAGAGAAGAAAAGATTGAAAGGAACAATATTATACCTGCATAAGAACCAACTACTCAAATTCAAGAGCTTCCATCTTCTCGTCTTCTACAAGTTCTTGAATTTGAGTAGTTGGTTCTTGTGCATGTATAATAATGTTCCTTTCAATCTTTTCATCCACTCCAAGAAGAGTATGATCACTATGAGATAAATACGAGACCCGCAACTTCACTATTTTAGAACCAGAAAGCTTTGAAGCTGCAGCAAAACAAGATGTTTGGATAAAATCCATAGAGGAGGAGATAAAAATGATCGAGAAAAAATGAGACTTGGGAGCTGATAGAACAATCATTGGAGTTAAGTGAGTCTATAAAACCAAACTTAACCTTGATGCTACTGTAGACATTGAAAAATAATTTTTACCAGTCAATGGTAAAAATTTTTTACGACCAGTCAAATATTCAACGCTGCGGGAAATGCGGGCCCAAATGCTGACTTGGAGTCAAACAAGACAATGGGTTCGAAATCAAAGACAAGTTGTACGAATTAGTCCAAAAAAAAATATATTTGGTCCAGCCCATGGTCTTGTTACCAGAAAGATCAAATAAGTCAAGTTTAACCCAAAAAAAAATTAAATGGAAATAAATCCATTTAATTGATTAAGATTGAATTAAGGGGAACAATTCCCTTTAATAAACAGACAAAGCCCTAAATCACGGGTTTTCTAAATTTAACCACACCTCTTTGTCTATAAATAGAGGACTTTGGGAAAGGAAGAAGGACCGACCGAGTTTCTGCAAACAAGCCAGTGCTCTGCGAGAACTCTGTCTCAAGCATACAACATCTCGAGAATCACGCTTCACTTGAAGAATAATACGCACTAATCTAGTGCCATTCTTCAATAGAGCATTCTCAACGTTAAAGATTCATCACTCTTTGATTCTCAACGTCAAAGAGAAATTCAGTTTCAACCGTGGAGATTCTACAAGTCAAGAATCGCCTTCAAGGAAGAATTCAACATAGCGGTTCAAGAACAAGCTATTCTAGCCCTTGGATGATGACCGAAAGTGGAGATTGAATCAGAGGACTCATATTTATTTTCTGATTAAATTACAGAGTGGTGTAACCCTTAGTTTTAAACAATATATATCTTTAAATTTTAGTTTGTGCATTATTTCTTGTCTCGCAGATTCAGACATGAAATTTGTTTGTACAAATTTCTGGCACGCACAATGGGACCTACTCTGCCTCTCATCTCTTTCTCTGAAGAAGATTTCAAGATCATCTCCAACACATCAATGGCACCAAAGAAAGTGCAGCAGATGCAAGCCATGGAGAACACCTCGAAAAGTGCCACCGTAAGAAGCAGTAGCAGTAGCGCTTCAACCGGCCCCATGACTCGAAGTAGGGCCAGGGATGAAATGGTTGCCCCTATCCAAGTGATGCTACTAGCTTCCAAGCCACCAGTCAAGCCACGCATTCAATTCAGGGAGGTCGTTGTCTCTCGTTACGAGAAAGGCGGGGTGTCAGGATCAAAAGTCCCCCACCTTGAGTTGGAGAATGAGATGCATCCACCATCATTTCAATATGCCTCTGATGCAGACTCCAGCACCGGTTCGCAATTAGGTTCTTCCCCCCGAAGCCCGAAACACCTTGTGTCATCACCGCGCTCCGAGTCACACACTTTTGCGCCCCCCGTTACCATGCAAGTCATGATGACCGGATCTATGTCAATAGAGGAACAACTTGCTACTATGTCTCGGGCCTTTGAGAAGCTGACCAAGACTGTAGAAGAGAAGGACTTTCAAATTGCGACTCTCATGAACAAGTTGGAGTTACAGGACAACGAGAAGTCTAACCGAGGTGAAGTCAATGAAGCCTCAAAGAAGGGTGGCACCAACAGACGTCACGATGAGTCCACTTTTGACGGGTTCGAAAAGAGGACAGGTCCAACTCCGTCACCTCCCTCTCGGTGCAACAGTTACAAGACATGATAACGAGCACAATCAAGCAAATTGGAGAAGCCTTGTGTAACTTGCTCAAAAAGGTCGTGGCCAAGTCTAAAAAGGATTGGCATGAGAAAATTGGAGAAGCCTTATGGGCGTGCCTAACAACATACCGTACTCCCACTCAAGCAACTCCGTACTCCCTTTCTATGGTGTCGAAGTTGTCTTGCCGCTTGAACAGCAGATTCCTTCGTTAAGGATTGCAATCCAGGAGGGTTTGACAAGTGAAGATAATGCACGACTCCACCTTGAAGAATTAGAAGCACTAGACGAGAAAAGACTTAAAACGCAACAACGCCTGGAGTGTTATCATAACAGACTCTCAAGGGTCTTCAACAAAAGGGTTAGACCACGGTCTTTTACCGTCAGCGACTTGGTCTTGGCTGTTCGGAGACCCATCATCACCACCCATCACACGGGAAACAAATTCACTTCAAAATGGGATGGACCCTACGTGGTAAAGGAAGTCTACACCAATGGAGCCTATAGGATAGTTGATCAAGACGGTCTACGAGTCGGACCCATAAACGAGAAGTTCTTAAAGCAGTACCATCCTTGAAGCCGCCCATGCTCCTGGCCCGCACGAGCTAAAACTGTAAACGACCCAAATAAAAAAAATCATTTACATTGTACTTGAACTACGTTATGACTTGATCCCTTCTTGGGTACGTAGGCCACTTGAAAATTTTTCAAGTCCAGTCAAACAAACGTAAAAGAAAATTTACAAATAAATAAATAAATGGAAGACCATTGTTACTAGATAATCGTCTTCTTTCCATTCAATAGGCTTGAGTTATTACGGATAAAATCTCAACATGTGAAAATAAAAAAATAATAATAATAATAAGAAAAGCTATAAGTCATCACATCCAGCCTTAGTTCAGAGATCTCGTTGCGCTCATCCTCGAGCATCTGCCGTAATGCTTCAAGTTTAGCGGCATCATCAACACTAACGACAGGAGTTTGCTGAACAACTAGGTGATCTTCCTTCAGCTTAGCAATGGCTGTCTGGCTCTCAGGTATCTCCTTGTCAACTTGAGTGATCTCGAACTGAAGTTTTGCTACTTCTGACTCTAGCTGTACTAACTCTCGTCTCAAAGCCTCCTATTTCGACTTCACGCGTGACAGCTGGTCTTGTAGAGTCTGACTGTGCTTAACTCTTTCCTTTTCGACAGAAGTAGCCTCATCAATGCGACCCTCAACATCAACCAATTGCTCGGCAAGGTCAAAAGAAGTCAATGCCCCAGCATGCTGCGATTGCAAATCCTGATACGTTCTAACATGAGTCATAGAGGCCTCGACTCGCTTCTGTAGTGGAGATGGATCCACCCCATCCATTTTAATCACTTCAAAATTTTGGTTAAACTTTTCCTCATGACTCAACAGCTGCTCGGGAGATGCTTTGGTGAACTGTTCTTTTACACGTTCACCCATTTGATAGGCTGCCTTACGATGCGCTTCTGAGTAGATCACACCAACACTAAAAGCAAGCGTCATCGAGAATGCTAGTTGATTGCAAGGTTGACTCCCAGGCTGACGAGTAAGAAGCGTGGGCGAGCTCGCTCTGACTTGTTGTTCAAATTTTGCTACTCTATCAGGAGTTGCGAGTTTAGCTAATGTCGATGCGGAGACACGTGTACTTTCAGGACCTGACTGAAGTGCACACGGTGGGGCATGTTGGATAGGAGAGTGTGACGATGTCAGAACCCCCTTTGTCACGCGATCGAACAAGCATAGTCCCTCCACTGAATCGTCATTACCCTCAAGAGTAATATCATTTCCGTCGCCAAAAGCAGCACTCTCGAGCTGTAGACGAAAGAAGGAAGAAGGCAAATGAGAAGCATGATAAGAATAAAATCTATACTTTTGTCTTATCAAGAGTTATACCTGTATACCCTCAATAGGTTGCAACGAGCTTCGAACATCATGAAAAAATTTATGAAGTGAAGAATCGATAGCCATTGCAGGATCCTTGTGAACAGGTATTTTGTCTAAGGCAACTATCTGGGCATCATCACAACTATGCCTTATTTCTCTACCGATTGATGTTTCTTCCTGAACGGAGGTTTCACCCTTTTTTCTCAAGCATCTTCGACGAGGGGGAGCGTCGATGTCCTCCCCATCAGGCCTGTAAACAGTCGTGTGCTCGGGAGGATAGTCTGAACCACCATCACACTCGTTGGCCGATAAAATGGTGCATACAAGACGAAGAATTGCTGTCAATGTTAGGCACACCATCGTGTCTCTGAGGTTCGAGAGTCAAAAAAGTCTTGCATGCGTAGTCAGCTAGCATCTTGGGAACAATCAAGAAATACTCCTTATATGCTCTATTCCACTATTTAGCATAATGCTGGGAAACACGGGCTCCAAAGTCCAATGACTAAGCAGGAATCTCAACTGTGGAGTTCGTGTAATAACAAATGCTAGAGAGGTAAAAATGGTGAAGACGATCCAGAGAGATCATGGGAATCTCTCCATCATGTTCATCGGGCAGGTCCTGATGAAACCCAAAGTGCCTTGAAAATCTATGCGGAGAATATGGCTCGAGAGCGTAAAGATCTTCGCAGTGCAGAGTCAGGTAGCTGGAACGAAGGCTCACAAAGTAGTTGAACTTCCAAAGTGAAAGCTCGCGGTTGTCAGTGAAGGTTTGGGCTTGACTCTTTTGCATCGCATTCGAATGCCAAGCGAAGCCCTTTGCCTACATGATATGTTCGCGAGCAATAAATTCATCATAGGTGACAACCGAACCTTCGCCCGAGTACTTCACCATTGGGGGACCGGCTCTATTGGTTGTTAAGTGATGAGTATTGAAACAGTGTTCCAGCCAGACATAAACATAGTGCACCGAAAAACTAATACTGCTCTTTCCAAGAGGTGAGGACACATATATTCCGTTAAGCCCTCTATAAATGCTCGTCAAGATGGGAATAGCCAGGCCAAATACATGACCTTTGGCCATCATACTGGCAGCTTTAAAGGTGCCAGGACGAATCTGTTGTAGTTCTCTGACAGGGAGATAAAAGATGCACAGCCAGCAAGATAATAAAGCCGACAAGTAACCTCTTCGCGGTAGTCATCATCCACTCGGATCTCAGTAAATGCACTATGATATTTCCTCGACCAACTCTTCGAAGAAGTGAACGCCCCCGAAGGAGTGCCAATAGAACTGGAACCTTGTCCATTCTTCCCATTTTTCCTAGATTGATAACGAAGGGGTCCGCCATACCAAAACTTTATCCATTCTATGATGGTGATCTTTTGGCGCTTCGTCTCTTTGTTTTGAAGAATGTAATGATATGCTGCAAACAGATATTGACAGCTAACAGGAACAAGGTAATTTTCGTGTTTGTCCTTCGCCAGAAGATCGCCTCTACTCGGCACTATCTCTTCGTAGATCGTTCCATAAATAGAAAGTCCAGCGAGTTGGTACAAGTCTCATAAAGAAACGGACATCTCTCCGATATCAGTATGCAGCGTGTTAGTGGTAGGACACCAACATTCACAAAATGCCCGAAAAATGTTGGCATTTCTGTCGTACGGGAACAAAGAAGCATAAACGGCATCATAGACTTGAGCTTTTATAAGAACCTCCCTGCTACGCCCAAGGACATCTTCTACCCACTCCCAATAGAGAGGGGTGTATAAAAACTCACTACTCATTTTATAAATGGTCCCCTAAGTCGTCTTCTTGGATATGATTCTTTGCCCAAGAGAAGGATATGGATCACACCGAGAGATATCCCCATGATTTGAGGATCTTAGCACGGTCATCTTCGAGCCTCCATCATCAGTTAAATTAATCGACCACGATGGCAAGTTCGATGAGTCATACTTGGTTTTCCACTTCTTAGCAAGCCTAGTCTCTGCAAATGATCGTGTCAATAAAAGAGTGCCGTCATCAATACTATCATCTTTCTCATCCACAATCACAAGGTATGACTGGTTAGATGTCACGGTTTCCTTGAAGAAGACCATGCTGCAAAGTCTGTCAAAAAAAATATATTATGAGATGGCTTAAAAAAGTGTGTTGCATGACTGAAAATAACGATGATAAGAACACAAGAAAAAGTAGATAATGCAAATAAGATTCATGAGCAGGACGCTTCAAATGCACTTCTGGAGCTAGCTGGCGGAGTGATACTACAGTCACGGTCATGATGCCAGTCAACAAAGAACTCACATAGGAGGGAAAGGTCCACGTGGGAGACTTGTCGAGCGCATTTTTAGAGCTAGCTGATGGAGTGATGCTACAATCACGATCACAATGCTGGTCGACAGAGGGCTCGCACATGAGGAAAAGTCAACGTGCGAGACGTGTCGAGCGCATTTTCTGGAGCTGGCTGATGGAGTGATACTTCAATCACGATCATAATGCTGGTCGACATAGGACTCACACATGAGGGAAAGTCAACGTGCGAGACGTGTTGAGCGCATTTCTGGAGCTAGCTGATTGAGTGATGCTTCAATCAAGATCATAATGCTAGTCGACAGAGGACTTGCACACGAGGGAAAGTCAACGTGCGAGACGTGTCAAGCGCATTTCTGGAGCTAGCTGATGGGGTGATGCTTCAATCACGATCACAATGCTGGTCGACAGAGGACTCGCACATGAGGCGAAGTCAACATGCGAGACGTGTCAATCACATTTTTGGAGCTAGTTGATGGAGTGATGCTTCAATCACGATCACAATGCTGGTCGACAGAGGACTTGCACATGAGGGAAAGTCAACATGCAAGACGTGTCGAGCGCATTTCTGGAGCTAGCTGATGGAGTGATGCTACAGTCACAATCAAAATGCTGGTCGACAGAGGACTCGCACATGAGGGAAAGTCAATGTGCGAGACATGTCGAGCGCATTTCTGGAGCTAGCTGGTCGAGACATGCTACGAGCGCTTTCAGAATGCGAGTCAATAGAGGACTCGCACAGGAGGGGAAAGTCCACATGCGAGACGTGTCGAGAACATTATTAAAGTCAGTCAACGAATCTTGCTGTGATCACGTACGTCAAGTCAACAAATGGCTTGCAGACACAGAAAAGCAGAATCTGAATCATGTTAAGCATGTTACAGGCAAAATTAATTGACAGTTATCAGCTCCATTGAATCCAAACATAAGCAGATATGTCAGCATATTAAATATGAGTCATCTCAACAGTGTGATATCTTCCAAAGAAGTCAAGGCACAGGCTAGCATACATGGATGAGCACACTCAAGTACGTTGTAAAAAAAAAAAATACTATGTTTCGTTAACGTGACGAGGAAGGAAGAAAAGTATATATGTTCGTATATGCTACTAATTAAAAGAGATTCAAACAAATATATATATATATATATATATATATATATATATATATATATATATATATATATATATATATGAGCTACAGGGAAGTGGGTCTTAAGCCCAAAGAGTATAAAGAAAGATGAGTGGGGTCAGAAGAAGAAACAAAAGGAGGATAAAATGAAAAGGGAGAAGAAGAGTCCAAAAAGTACCAAAAAAAAAGGGAAAGTGGGGGGGGGGGGGGGGGGGGGGTAAGGCCACAAAAGAAACAAGGGAGAAGAGACAGTGCAGTGGGCGTTCAGCCCAAAGACAAGAAGAAAAGAGAAACAGAAGAAGAAAGTTGGAAAAAAAAAAAAAGGGGGTAGTGGTGCATATGGTCCAGCTGCGCTCTTTGGCGACGGTAGATCAGGACATGAATAGCCCCGGCAGCGCACGATAGAGATGGGTCAGCGATGTGATCGGCCTCCAGCAAAGGCAGCCGGATGCATGCCAACGGCAACCGCGGCGATGGCCAGCGGTGACCTTCGGTATCGCGCAGAGGAAGGGAAGGAACAGTGGCAACAGTGGGCGATTGGTCAACCAATTCGCTCGTACGAAGGCCGCCGGTCAACCGATAGAGGCCTGAGTCAACCGGCGAGATCAAAAGGGAGATCAGTGGAGAAAAAAAAAACGTTATTGCTCTTGATTCCCTTAAGTGTTTTGATCGGCGTCAGGGACGATTCGGGATCTAAGGCTGCGCGGTGTTGGCGATGTTTCGGGAAGCTGCCGAAATCTAGAATCAGTCGTCGTATTTGTCCTAAGAAGATGCTTAGAGAGGTCTGTAAATACATATATGATGTTGAGACCATGACTGATTCGGGAATTTGGTGCCACGCGGTGTTGGTAATGCTTGGAAGAACCACCAAAATCTAAAGTCACTCGCTTGTTTGATGTTTGCAGAAATCTGTATAAGAATCGATGGCGATTGTTATTCAAAAATTAAGCATAGCCGATCATTGTTCGAAGGGGAACGACGGATTTAAACGGTGATCATTCAAAGTAATAGAACATAGAACAATGAACATACAAAACAACAATATACCCTGCAAAATACGGCTGTAAAGAGAGAGACTGAGAATATATTGTTGTTGCCTACGGTAAACCAGCGTGTACCTGTAAGCCTCGACTGAAGTATGACAAAAGGTAGTCCAGTACTAGGAGTGTATACGAACCGAGTTCGAGTCGAACATGGATGTGTTCGAACTCGGTTCGTTTAAATTTTAGCATGTTTAAACTCGGCTCGAGTTCGTCAAGAGCCAAACCATTCATGTTCGAACTCAGCTCGAGTTCGTGAAGGTGAAATTCGGGCTCGGCTCGTTCAACTCGTTTAACAATACGAGCCGAACTCGAGTTCGAAAACTCGGCTCGAGTTCGTGTTCAACCTCAATCGAATCCCTAATTTACTCAAAATCTCAAATTGTTCAAGCAATCAAAAACAAGAATCTGTTACAAAAGAGAAATTAAGAAAAATTACGTACACATACAGGAGATACAATGACAGATGCGAAATAAAAACATTGCAAAAATAGATCCCGATTGATCAGTGAGGAAGACATATACAACGGGTTGATGCTCTTCACGTCCTAGCTTTGCAGATTTGCAGCTTGGAAACACGGCTTTGCGGCTTTGTAGCTTAAATCAGGCGACGCAAGTTGAATCTGGCGACGTAGGTTGAATCCGGCAACGGGGAGATGACAACGGCGAAGATAGGTAACGCGATCTGTGAGTGAGAGTGAGAGAGGGGAGGGGGCAGATGATGTTTGACTGTTCGAGTATCTGAGAGAAGGAGGCGGTGTGGACGGTGGTCTGGCATCGGCGTGGGCTGTGATCTAGCCGGCGGTGTGGGCCGTGGCCTGGCCGGCGGCATGGGGTGTGGGCTGGTCGGTGGTGTGACTGCGTGATGACCGACGTGATGAGTGGTGAGAGAGGGGGCACGGGTGTGAAATGTGGAGTCTGATGAAATGAAACCCACATCTGGTGATAGAGAGGGGAATGGACCACAGGCGTCCACGTCCCAACACACACTTCCCAATGCATAGATTTTTTTATGGAGGTATTAATATACTGCTAATAGTAAATGAACGGATAAAAGAACTCGGCTCATGTTCGGCTCGTTAAGTAAACGAGCCCTTTTGTTCACGAACATAAATAAACAAACATCATTATATTCAAACTCTACTCATTTAATAAACGAGCCCTAAAATTGTGTTCGTGTTCGGTTCACTTATTACATGAACGAACATGAACGAGTTTTTGAGAGAACGAACAGCGAGCTGTTCGTGAACAACTCTGTTCATTTACATCCATATCCAGTACAAATTCAGCCGCCAAGACCGATTAAGCCGTCAGAAGAGAAGTAGTCAACAGCATGAAGAGAGGGAACCATTATATAAGGGCACAAAACCCTAAACTTTCCCTCTGGTGGCAAGATTTGGGCTGGGGCCAACTTCATGGGTGAGCTTCTTCAGCGAGCCATAGGCCCAAGCCAACGTGCGGGTGCTGCAAAGAAAAAAAAGAAATAAAGAGAGGAGTATTTACTTCAAGCCTTGCGACAATATTAAAAATAAATAAAATTGAGGAATACTGCACAAGCCTTAAAGTGGGGGCAATTTGTAGACACTGAAAAATAATTTTTACCAGTCAATGGTAAATTATTTTTTTTGCGACCAGTCAAATATTCAACATTGCGGGAAATGCGGGCCCAAATATTGACTTGGAGTCAAACAAGACAATGGGCTCGAAATCAAAGACAAGTTGTAAGAATTAGTCCAAAGAAAAATATTTGGTCCAGCCTATGGTCTTACTGCCAGAAAGATCAAATAAGTCAAGTTTGACCAAAAAAATAATTAAATGGATATAAACCCATTTGATTGATTAAGATTGAATTAAGGGGAACAAAATTCCCTTTAATTAACAGAGAAAGCCCTAAATCACGGGTTTTCTAAATATAACCACACCTCTTTGCCTATAAATAAAGGACTTTGGGTAGGGAAGAAGGACAGACCGAGTTTCTACAAACAAGTCAGCGCTCTGCCAGAACTCTGTCTCAAGCATACAACATCTCGAGAATCACGCTTCACTTGAAGAATAATACGCACTAATCTAGTGCTATTCTTCAATCGAGCATTCTCGACGTTAAAGATTCATCACTCTTTGATTCTCAACATCAAAGGGATATTCAGTTTCAACCGTGGAGATTCTACAAGTCAAGAATCGCCTTCAAGGAAGAATTCAACGTAGCGGTTCAAGAACAAGCTATTCTAGCCCTTGGATCGTGACCGAAAGCGGAGATTGAATCAAAGGACTCATATTTATTTTCTGATTAAATTACAGAGTGGTGTAACCCTTAGTTTTAAATAATATATATCGTTAAATTGTAGTTTGTGCATTATTTCTTGTCTCGCAGATTCAGACACAAAATTTGTGTGTACAGGTACAATTCAAAAACACAAAGCAAGACTAGTTGCAAAAGGGTACTTTCAACTACCCGAGATTGACTACAACAAAACTTTTGCTCCAGTTGCTTGCCTAGACACTATTCGAGCTCTAGTGGCACTAGCAGCCTAAAAACGGTGGGAAATACATCAACTTGATGTGAAGTCAACATTTTTGAATGGATATTTACGAGAAGAAATATATGTGAAGCAAGCCCCAGGATTCGTTGTGGAAGGTTTAGAAGACAAAGTGCTAAAACTAAAGAAGGCATTGTACAGGCTCGAGCAAGCACCCTGAGCATGGTAAAGCAGAAATTGATGGCTACTTCCTGTATCAAGGATTTAGGAGGAGCATTAGTGAGCCTACATTATACATCAAGACCCAAGGTAATACTAAAACTCTCATGGTTTCATTGTATGTAGATGATCTTATCTACACAGGAAATAGTGAAACAATGATTCAAGAATTCAAGGAAGCTATAATGAAGACATTCGAAATGAGTGACTTGGGCTTGATGCACTACTTTCTTGGTATAGAGATAAGTCAAGAAAAAGAAGTTATATTTATCTCATTGAGGAAGTATATTAAAAATATTTTGAAGAAATTCAGAATTTATGAATGCAAGTCAATTCCCACACCACTTGTTGCAAATGAGAAACTAAGTAAAGAAGATGAGTCGACGAAAGCAGATGCTTCAGTCTACAGAAGTCTAATTGACAGTCTACTCTATCTGACAGTGACAAGACCAGATATTATATTTGTGGCTAGTTTGTTGTCAAGATTTATGAAAAGTCCAATTCAAATATATTATAGAGCCGCAGATAGAATACTCAGATAGTTGAAAGGTACCATAAAATACGGAATTTGGTACAAGTCCACTTCTGACTCAAGACTGTTTGGATATACAGAGAGTGATTGGGTTGGATCAGTAGATGATATGAAAAGCACATCAAGCTACGCATCAAATAAACAAGATACAGTGCAGCAATCATCAGCGCAAGCAGAATCTGTAGCGCGAGCAGTATGTGCAAATCAAACGATATGGCTTAGAAGTTTTTGAAGATATAGGCAAAATTCAATTGCTATGATAAAGAATCATGTATTTTATAACAGGACAAAGCCTATAGCAATCAAATATCATTTTCTGCGAGATGCTACGAATCAAAAGGAAATTAAATTCAAATACTATAAGATAGAAGAATAAGTCGTAGACATCTTCACCAAAGCACTTTAGAGATTCAAGCTTGAGCTACTACAAGGCATGTTTGGAGTTTCTAAAAAGTGCAGTAAGAAGGAGTGTTAAAATTAATGCACTCTTTCTTCATAACTAAGGAAGATAACTATAATACTCCAGGAAAGATGGTGGTGAAGTTGGTTCAAGCAAAATTTCAGCAAAGGTTAAAGGCGGTTATAAGCAGACTTAGCCATTAAGATAATAGTCTTGATCAAACTTTCTACCTAGATTGAAAGTTGATTGGTAAATGGGTTGACAGAAGATTACTTCAGTGTGACGAACTTTAGAAGCAAATTAGATTCCTGCTACTTTTAGTCGGTTAGAAAGAGTTGGTTGTAAAGCCTATATATAGGTATACATGTTTTATTTTGTGAAAGAAGAGAACTGCAAAAATAGAAGAGCCTTCTACTATTCTGGAGACAAAGAGCTCCATTTATTCATTCTACAACATCCTTTTTTGTCTAAAACTATTTCAATTCCAACATTCGGGAAGGGGGGCAGGATATGTGTGTGTGTGTGTCTTGCTGCTATGTGCGTCCGTTGTGCGTGATAAATGTGTATGTGTTTGTCTACAACGTGTGTGTGTGTGTGTGCACACGTGTGTCTGCAGTGGCGGGGGGGAGGGGGCAGGGGGTGGTTTTGTGTGTGTGTGTGTGTGTGTGTTCTTGGGCTGCTATGCAGCTTTGTGTGTATGTATACATGCCATGTGCAGTGGGAGTGTGTGGCATTTAGATTTCAAGAATCAACTGGAATCAATCCCAAGTTAGTCTCTGAATGATGGATCCATCCTAAATCAAATCTAAATCAAGCCAAAATCTCTTGACTTTAACATAGAGATACTTTGAAAATGTATGGGGCAATGTAGTTCCATGGATTCTTGCATAGAAGAAAGAATATCTACACATTCTCGAAGCACGACCACTACAAGAAAAAAGGGTTTTAGCGACGGACTTTTAGCAACGGAAGTCGTTCCGTCGCTAAAGGTGTTTTCAGCGACGGAATTTTCGTGGGTAAAAACGTTGTCCAAAAAAATATTTTACCGACGGATTAATCCGTCGGTAAAACCATTCCTAACGGACGTTTAACGACGGTCTTTTAACGACAGTATAAACCGTCGCTAAATGGTTTTACCGACGGATCTTTACCGACGGGACATTTCCGTCGCTAAATGTGTTCTTAAATACCCAGATTTCTCTCTCTCTCCCTCTCTCTCTTTCTCTCTCTCTCCCCACTAGCCCCCCACGCCGGCGACAGGCCCCCGCCTCCGTCCCTCCCCACCAGCCCCCACGCCGGCGACAGGCCCCCCCCACCACCACACCGCCCTTCCTTCTCCCCTCAGATCTGCCGTCCCCATTGCCACCTCGCCGCCCCGCAACTACCCCACTACTGCCACAGCCACCTCACAGTCGCACCACCATCGCCACAGTTCCTCCCCCTCCGCCGCACTACCACCCTCTGTCGCTGCCTTCCGTGCGCCACTGTCGTCATCCGCCTCGCACCACCACTGCCTGAACTCACTTTTTTTTCCGGCTAGAAATTATTTATCATATTGAATTAATCTGTTGTTATATGCTAGAAATTAATCTGTTGTTATAATGTAATTATATGCTAGAAATTATTTATCACATTAAATCTATTGTTATAATGTAATTGTATTTAATCTATTGTAATGTAATTGTATTTGATTTGCTATAATGTAATTGAATTTAATTTGTTGTAATGTAATTAAATTTAATTTTTTGTAGTGTATTATATTGTATTGTATTTAATTTGTTGTAATGTAATTGTAATGATTAAACCCTAATTATCCCTAATTTGTTCCCAAGTAACCCTAATTGAACCAAATTAACCCTAATCAAACCGTAATTACCCCTAATCTAACCAATTAACAGTAATTAACCCCGCGTAACTCTAATTGAACGAATTAACCCAAATTAAACCTGATTAACCTTAACTTAACCAATTAATTGTAATGAACCCCGATTCAACCTAATCTAACTAATTAGCCCTAATTAATCCCGATTTACCCTAATTGAACCAATAAACCATAATTAGCCCTAATTGAACAAATTAATCGTAATTAGCTCCAATTAAACCTGTTTGAACCGGTTATCCTTAAACCCTAATTAAAGTATAATTAGCCCGGATAAACCCTAACTATCCTTAATTTGTTCCCAATTATTCCCAATCAAACTGTAATTATCCCTAATCTAACCAATTAACAGTAATTAACCCCACGTAACCCTAATTGAACGAATTAACCCCAATTAAACCTGATTAACCCTAACTGAACCAATTAATTATAATGAACCCCGATTCAACCTAAACTAACCAATTAACAGTAATTAGCCCCGCGTAACCCTAATTGAACGAATTAACCCCAATTAAACCTGATTAACCCTAACTGAACCAATTAATTATAATGAACCCCGATTCAACCTAAACTAACCAATTAACAGTAATTAACCCCGCGTAACCCTAATTGAACAAATTAACCCCAATTAAACCTGATTAACCCTAACTTAACCAATTGATTGTAATGAACCCCGATTCAACCTAATTGAACCAATTAATTGTAATTGAACCCCTAATTGAATGCCCTGATCCAACCGAACCCTGAATTGAAATAATTGAACCCCCCCTAATTGAACCCTAAATTGAATGCCCCAAATCAACTGAACCCTAAATTGAACCAATAGAACCCCCTAATTGAACCCTAAATTGAAGTAATTGAACCCTAATTAAACAACAAAATTGAATGCCCTAATCGAATCGAACCCTAAGTTAACCCTAAATTGAATGCCCTAATCCAACTGAAACCTAAATTGAACCCTAAATTGAATGCCCCAAATCAACCGAACCCTAAATTGATTCAATAGAACCCCCTAATTGAACCCTAAATTAATGTAATTGAACCTTAATTAAACCCTAAATTGAATGCCCGTGATCGAACCGAACCCTAAATTAAACTAATTGAACCCTAAATTGAATGCCCTAATATAATCGAACCCTAAATTGAAATAATTCAAACGCATCAGATATGTGAATTAGAAGATGAAGAGGACGACGAGTCCCACGAAGAAGAGGACGACGGGAAAAGTGATGAAGATGATTCGCAAACTGAAAATGATTGACTTGTAATGTTGTAACATCACGGGAAAAATGTAGTAACATTTTAGAACTTGGTGTTTATTGATGTGTTTTTGCACATCCGTTCATATATATATATATATATATTGTGCCGATGATGATTTTTGCCAAATTATTGTTTTTAACGTGTTAATGTCTTTGTAATTTATCTATATGAAGTCAGATATGGATAGGATACGGGCTATTCGTGGCCGGGCTGGACGCCGAGCTGCTTCCTCCCCGGTGGGTCCCACCTCGTCATTGCCTACTGATGACGAGGCACAGAGTGATCGCGGACAGCAGATGGGGCCCCAGCCCCAGCCATCGCCGTCGCCCTAGCCCCAGCCGTCGCCCCAGCCCGACGCAGATTCATCCCACACGCGCGTGCATTCTCCATCTTCCGTGGGTTCTACCTCAGGTATAGTTGATAACGGTGTTTCGTACATTTTCGCTAGCCTTATATTTGAACTGTATTAATGTCTGTGTTTTGTAGGATCTCGACGAGGCCGTGGTCCGACACGCGGGGTACGCATCGACCCCCAGCGTAAACAGAGAGTTACGCTCACGCAGGAGGGCCTGTAAGTACTAAAAATATCACCTCATGCCTTATATTTAAAATTTTGGGGTGTTAATTTATATTTGAACTGTATTAATTTATTTATTTACTTCTTTGGCAGGATCCTGGAGAATCAGGCGAAGGCGAGGACGAAGATCGGCGTTCTTGTGAAGGGCCGATTCTTCGAGCCACGCCTGTACTGGAAGGACTGGGATGCCGCTGCGAGGGAGGCCCTATGGGAGGAGTGGCTGGTACGGTGAAGTATTTTTTTCAGCGTTAGTAAATGTTTAATTACAGTTTGTTTTATGTTGTTAATTTGTGTTATTGAATGCCTTACAGGAGGGGTTCACGTTTGACACGCCTCAGCAGCAGGTACTGGGGCAGCAGGCTTTCTTTGCCTACATCGGCAAGAATTACCGCCGATGGCTCCACGATGCACGGGACCGGGCGAAGAAGGCGCTGCCCGCGGGTGCCCCGATGACGGACATGACGAGATATCCCCCACATTGGATATCTCACCGTGTATGGGGGGAGATGATAGATCGGTGGGCTGCGGATCCAGGTTGGGACGCCAAGAGTAAGAGCGGGGCTGAGAACAGACAGAACAGAGATCCGACGCACACGGGGGGGTCGGTGCCACACGACATCGTCCGACACATGAACGCGGTCGAGCACCCGGATCTGGAGGAGGATGAGGTCATAGCTCTGACCTATAATCAGACGCACGTGCGGAAGAAGGACAAGGACGAGACGCACCGGGCGGGCGACTATATTTCAGATATTGCCCGGCGGATCGATGTGAGTCAATTTATTTAAGTTAATGTTTTTTCTTTCTATCCTCAATGTCTGTTTCGTTAATTAATGCCCTAACATATCGTTAAACCACTATTTTTGCAGGCCTCGTATGAACAGCTAAGGGGGTCCGAGCAGCAGTCCGGACAGCCATCAGCGTCCACTAGTACGGCTGCGAGTACTGGGGGGTTGAAGCGATGGCTGGATACGCCGGAGGTCGTGAATCGGCCGAAAGGCCGCATACGCGGCCTGCCTAGCACGACTGCTCGTGCCGTGATAGGAGCGTCCTCACCCCCTGCTGCCCCTCCACAGACACCGGCTCCTCGGCCTCAGTTGGACGACGAGGAGATCCAGCGCATTGCTACAGTGGTGTGAGGATGATCAGGGAGCAGGGCACTGCTGGACAGGCCGAGCCGGCCCCGGATCAGCAGGATCCAGATCCGGGACTCGGCAACCCCTGATGAGCCCCTTCCCGTGCCCGTTCCTAGCTTCCCCCCCCCCCGCCCCCCGCGCCCGGCTTGTACTCTTCTCCCCTCTCCTAACCGGCTGTATCCGGTTCCCGGCTTGTACATATATGAGTTTTTTTTATAATAAATATTTTTTATAATTGATTATATATATTTCTTTCTGTATTGATTATTGCGCGTTGTTGTTGAGAATTGAAAATTGTATTACAGGTCTGGGTAAATAAAAAAAAATTTCAAAAAAAAAATTGACTTTTGGCGACGGATTAATTCCGTCGCTAAAAGTATTCCTACAATCAGTTATTTAGCGACGGAATATTCCGTCGCTAAATAAGTTTTTTAGCGACGGAATATTCCGTTGCTAAAATATTTTATCCGTCGCTAATTTGACAAAAAAGAAAATAAATTAAAATTCTTAAAATATAATTAGCGACGGAATATCCGTCGCTAATTAAAAATAAATCCGTCGGAAAAAATGACATATTTAGCGACGGATTTAAAACATTCCGTCGCTAAACTATTAGTGACGGGCTTTTATACGAGGGATTTTTAGCGACGGTGAATCCGTCGCTAATTCTTTTAACGACGGATTTTGGACTTTTAGAGACGGATTTTTCCGTCGCTAAAAGCCTATTTTCTTGTAGTGGACAATAAAGTTACCTTGGCCTTATGAGGGATGGATTTGCTCTTAAGCCCAAAGCTAAAGAGGGAAGAATCATTCTATCTTCTCTAACTTTCTTGGAGAAGTGGATGAATGTGGAATAATATTTATCTTAATAAGACGTGAAGAGCTTTACTAGAGAAGTATACTGAAATAGTTTCGGAAAGAACACCATCCGGGCTTACCACCAGTGAGGGATGTTCAACCAGATTAACCTCATTCCAAGTTCAAGCTTGCCAAATTAACCAACGTAGTCTATAAGCCCAAAGGACCCACAATCATTTCCCTTCCGAGAAAAGTTCATTATAAATGCGATATAAATAACTCAGTACACCGTATTCTCTTATACAATCATTACTTTTAATTTTAGGCAAGAAGGTATAGGTATTAAGAATGTAAGCGAGAGGAGTTAGAAGCCACTATTCTAACCTACTTCCGCATGCAAAAGAAGCAATCCGTAAATATTAGTATCTCTAGAAACCTAATAAAAAAAAACAACAACAAATGGAAGATTCAAGTTCTGCTAGCGCATCCAGTAGTGTGGATTGACTACCCAATTTTGCTAGGAGAATTCTGGCTATAGAACCAAAATTACTGAAAGGATTTCTGTCAAAAAGAAATTAAATGACTCCAGTTATTGCAAAAATAATTGCCTTGGCACCTACCCGTTTTGATACATGTTGATCTTAGATCACATAACTAGTACTCCCTTCAACCTACATAAATCGATTCCCCCTTTTTTTTGCATGCAGATTAAGCATTTAGATTTTATATTGTGTATTTCTCATCTACCCTTTAGAGAGAGAAGGGAAAGAAAGTGGGACATAAGAGAGAAAATAAGTTAATGGAATGCTAAATGTGGACAGAGAAATAGAATAAAAAAAGTGTAAGAAAGTAGGTTAGGAGAAAGAAAATAAGTTGGTGGATAGATAAATGTGCAGAGAAAAAAAGAATAAACCAAGGGTAAAAAGGATAATTATGGAAAAATACATGCATAATCTTTATTAATTTAGAAAGTGAGCAACTTTTGTAGGACGGCTTAAAAAAGAAATATGATCGGACGGAGGGAGTAATATAATATGTTGTTTGATTCCTTTCTATGTACTTCGACAAAGCCCAATAATGAATGGCATTAGCCTACTTTCTTGCTCAGGCACCAACTCAAACGGTAATATAATTGGTGAATTTGAAATTGGAAGTCTGGAAGAATTATTTAGACAGATCTAGCACTAAAGTCTTTCCTACAAATGACAGCACTGATAATACAACAAACAAAAAATTTGTTTCAACCACCGTATAAATGACTTTATGTTCTCTTGTACAATCTTTCTTTTTGTTTTGGCGAGAAGGTAGGCATTAAGAATGAAATCCATCTTTATGATGCTTTTGTTAAACGTAACATTCTCACCTTCAAGGATGATGAGAGTCTTGAGAGAGTGACGGAGGAGGAATAAGTTCCACATAACCATTTTTATATTGGTATGTAATGGGAAAAAAAATCATGTATTGAATCAGTTGTAGCATTTTGCTTACAAATTGATTATGAGTTTACTCATTGCTTACTGCTCTATCACTATAAATGATTAAAGCAAAATTTCATATACAATCGGCAGGATTTGGGTAATCTATCACTCATATAAAAGGATTCGACTGAACTCTTCTTTATCTATCCAGCTAACCATGCAAAGTAGGTAGACTTCGATTATTTCCGTGTACATTTAATATGGAGAAAGAATAATAAGCTCCCTCATCTTCAACCCCATTATGGTGGATATACAATGTGATTTCGAGTTTCTGAGGCGAAGACACCCGCAAGAACTTTGTGGACCATCTCTACAACGCTTTGGTTACATCTAACATCCTCACCTTTAAGGATGATGAGAGTCTTGAGAGAGTTAGGGAGGAGGAATAAGTTTTACAGAACCATTTTACATTTGTATATAGTGGCAAAAAGAAAAAAAGAACAATTCACGTATCAAATTAATTGTATCGTTTTGCTTACAAATTGATTGTCAGTTGCTCATTACCCAATGCGCTATCATTAGAAATGATTGACCCAAAACTTCGGAGAGAATCGGCAGGATTTAGGTCATCTATCATTCATATAAAAGGATTCCACTGAACTCTTCTTTGTCTACCAATCAACCAACCAAATTTTTTAGAATTCTGATTTATTAAAGAAATCTTTAAATAGGTGTCACTTTATTGGTCAAAATCATAACAATAATTTTCCATCCTAAATACTAGCAGTATTGTGCACTTGGTTAAGTTGAGCTTTCAGTTGTTCCTAAATTTTGTCCTTCTTTACAAGTAAACAAATCTTGCACTAGCAAAAGTGAATCGCAATCTTTTGAGTAACTAATTGCCTTCTCTAATTAATACTTTTTAGTAACTGCCTTCTCCAATTCTTATTTGTCATTCGATGAATATGTTCACATACAAAACTGTGACGACAACGAAAAGACATGGAGTAGAATGCAGGATTTGTTTGCGTCAAGTCATTTTCTTCTTCGATATGGCATCAAGCAAGTATTCTGTAGAGCATGGCATGCATTTGTTTTGATTGGTTCTTACCAATCAGTATTGTTTTTTATGCTTTTGCATGTTAAAATATTAAATAGTAGTCAATTTTGCAGAATGAGATGATCATGGCGATGAATACAACGGCATGTTAAGTGAAACTCGAGTAGGCCTGGTGCTATTTTTTTTATGCTCTTCTTTTTTTACATTTCAAAATCCATTTCAAAGTTCCTTACATTTCAAACACCGCTAAATCTGTGTTTGAATGAAGAATTTCAAAGTACCTTACATTCAAAATCCATTCATTTCAAAATTCGTTGATTTAGAAATTTATAGGATTGCAATGGTTTGGGCGATTTTGTAGAAGCAAGTATTTTGTATGTGGTTTTACATTTAACAATTTAAACTTAGAAAATTTAATGGTCTATGGTCATATGGGTACAAACTAATGCGAGAGAGTCTCTCTCTCTCTCTCTCTTTTATTTTATATTGAAGAAGTTAGTTAAAAATTATGAAGACAAAAAAGAGTCACTTTATCCTAAAATATATATACATTTGTGGAAGGGATTTGATAAGTAACAAGTTATTTCTAAGGAGGATTTTAGCACTCCAACTTTCTTTCTAGATTTCCTTTCCTACCTTTAAGAACCTCATTTGAAACTAAAGTTTGAGGTTAAAAAGTTTAACATGTTGTATGTAGGTTCTCTTTTTAGTGGCAAGATAACAACGTGCACATCATGCCCGAGTCTATCAATGAAATTTTTCTAAATAAAAATGCACTTCTGGCCTATCCTTGGTCCTTTTTATTTTATTTTTTATTTTTATGATACACTATCTTAAGCTTTAGTGACGCTTTACATTTTAGATGCGCTTCCGGCCAAAAAACAGTCGGAAGAGAACCACCTGTAAGTGGTCCCGGCCTTAAACAAGTGCTACAACTCCGCATTTTGTCGCTTAAGGCCTACTTCACCACTGAAAGTGCTGGTTGATCATAAAAGAACCGTGCACTTCATGCCTATTAAAAATATTGTTGGTTGGTAGAATTAATTTTGTATTCGAGTTGTGAAAGGTTTTGCAGATTATGCGGCAAACTATTTCTTTAATTTTGAGATAAGAATTCTTTTAACAATTACAAATAGCCAGAGGCATGCAGATATTGCTTAACACAGATTATATCATCCGATAATTGCACATTCACATTCATTAGCTTGAATCAGGTTAGTCGAAACGAAAGTATTATTGAGCTCAAAAACTCAGCACGAGGAAGAAATAATAACAAAAAAATGGCTTCAAAAGATGATGATGCAAATGTTATGTTGTGCACCCTCAATGCCAGAACTATAGAAAAAAGTGAAAGTTTTAACTCCGTCTAATTAGAATTGGAGAACTTCTAGCCATTTCATTTTATGACATTATTTAAGAGTGGTTAGTTTAGAGTTTGAACTAGCTTATCTTCGTCGCTTGCTTTGTTTTGACTTTTTCAATAATAAAAAAGACTGGTTTTTGCACGGATCTTAACTAGTTTCTATTATAAGATTTCAAATAGACAAAAATTGGTACAAGTAATCTTTACTTAAATACTCGTTAGCCAGTACTGGTAACATCGATCTACCTCACCAAGTACTTCTTTAATGCCAGGGGAGAAGGGCGGCACATGCTTCTTAAGCTTTTTGCAACTTGCTAGTGCAAACAGCTATTTGTTTCTTTGTTTAATGCATCTAGATAGAAAAAGATGTATCCTCCTTCCTTACCTAACGTGTGGTTGACCGGCGCAAAATAAGGTAATTGGTCTGTTTGCCGCATGGTAGGGACTTGTACATTAGCTCAGTCCTTGCTACGGTTACATCGTTCATAAAGACTTCCAACCAGAATACTCGAGAGGAAGCGAGGGAGGGATAGGGAGATGGAGTCGGAGTCTAAACATTTTAGCCATGAGCATGAGCTGACCCTCAACAAAGTGCAGCAGCTGGAAAATGGTGAGACTGAAAGAGCTGTCTGCTATGGTTGTCTGGAACCAATTGCAGAGCAAGCCTTCTTCAGCTGCGGCGACTGTGATGATTTCTTTCTGCACCAAACATGCGCCAACCTGTCGAAGGAAATGGAAGGCCCCGTTCACCCACAACACCCTCTCATCCTCCTTGCAAACCGATCTTGCTTATGCGACGTGTGTGGCCGACATTGGAAGCGGTTCACCTACAATTGCGCTCTCTGTGATTTCGATGTATGCATAGCGTGTGCTTTGGTGGGAAGAATTAAGCATGTTCGGCATGATCATCCCCTGATCCCCTATAATCAAGTGAAAAAAAATGATACTGATGGCGAGGAAGTTGTATGCGGTGGGTGTAACAAGCCAATTACAGACCATGATGCGTACAGCTGCAACGACTGCAACTTCTTCTTGCACAAAACATGTGCAGAACTTCCTGAGGAAATTAACCACGTCTCTCATCCCATGCACCCTCTTAGCCTCTTTAAGGAACCGCCTTATCGGGACTCCTTCATCCCTTGTGATTGTTGTCGTGAAACTTGGGGATGGTTGACCTACAACTGCAAACATTGTAACTATGACATATGCGTATCATGTTCTTTGGTGACAGAGTTATCTGCCCTGGGAAAGATCAAGCATCCTTCTCACAATCATCCATTGATCGTGGAAGCGCACAATGTTGATGGCAATACAGTTATCTGCTCTGGGTGCAGATTACCTATTACAGGCCTTGCTTTTAGCTGCAGGGACTGCAATTTCTTCCTTCATAAAACATGCGACTTACCCTACCAAGTTGAGTACTTCTCTCACCCCGAACACCCTCTTACCCTCTTATTTCGACAACATTATGCTATTGGTCAGCTTCTTTGCGCGTGCTGTGGAGAAACTTGGGTGCGGTTCATCTACTATTGTGAGCTTTGTAAATTTAAGATATGCTTACCATGTGCTCTGCTATCCTTTGACCGACCTCCAAGAATTGAAAAAAAATTCCTGCATGATCACACTCTTCACCTCTTCTCTACACCACCAGATTCTTATTCAGACTGCAGTTGTTCGTGCTGCGGAGAGAGGCCAGAGCTGCTACTCTACAGATGTGAGCCCTGTAAATTCCACCTATGCATGTCATGTGCTTCGTGTGATTCGCTAATCACCACACACGGAGGTCACGAACACCCATTGACAGTAATGAGACGAGCTTTGTTCAGATGTGATGCTTGCGGCGTGGAAGATAAAGACTTGTCTTATACATGTACCACTTGCAAATTTTGTGTTCACAAAAACTGCGCATCATTAGAAAGTACTTTCCAAAGTGGTCATCACACTCAGCACGCACTAACACTAGCCTTTTCTCTTCCACAACAATTTTTAAAATACACGCCCACATGCGAAATTTGTGCCAAAAGAATGAGGGCAGATCGCTGGCTTTATTTTTGTGCTGCTTGCAGATTTTTTGCTCACATACAGTGCGCGACCTCGGAGCTCAAGTCTATCAGGTGAAGCTAAATAACTTGGTACATGAGACTACTACAACAAAAACAAAGCAAAACGTAAAGTAGAGAAGCTAGTCATACTCTTAATATGTACTCACGTTTATCACTTTTGGTTTCAGCAGTGAACAAAGTGAGATCAAAGTGGGTGAAACCTTTAAAGTGATGAAATTCCCGGTGCCAGATGAGTTCATGAATCAGATAAGTTACTTTCTGCAGGTACTCAATAGTGGTGAGATTCAGAGAGCAACTGAGCTTGCTCATGTAAGTCACCCACATCCATTAATCTTGTGTGACGTACAAGCTGGTTACATTTGTATCTCCAAGGACGACTTGTTGGTGTGTAATGGATGCGCCCAACTTATTGTGGCTTCGAATTCGTACTACAGATGTAGCCAAATTTCCTGTGATTTCTTTCTTCATACTGTATGCACGGAGCTACCCGATGAAGTACAACACCCATGTCATCCTGAACACCCGCTCTCCTTCCATCCGAAGTCAGCTGCTGAATCTATCTCTATCTTCGTGTGCAACCTTTGCGAAACATATTGCAACGGATTCAGGTACCGTTGTGAGCTGTGTGAATTTGACCTTGATCTCAGGTGCGCTTCCGTAACAGACACCATTGAACATGAAGCACACCGACATCCCCTTGTTCCGACTAGAAGTGGGGATCATCACTGCAGTGCATGTAGGGAGTACTGCGGTTTCGTCACGTATGGATGTGACAGTTGTGGCTTCTACTTGGAAGCATTTTGTGCGATGTTCCCACGTACGGCTACGCACTATTACGATGCGCACCTACTTTCCTTGGTGTATCCGCCTTTCCCAGACCACCCCGATGAGTTTTACTGTGAGAAGTGTCAGGATGAGATAGCTCCAAACCTTTGGCTCTATCACTGTCGCGATTGCAATCAATCATTTCACCCTGCTTGCCTTCTTCCAGGTCATCGTTTTCTAAATATTAAATCCGGGGGCACCTGCGTAGTTGCAAAGGACATGCACAAACACCCAAAGCTCAAGCTTCAAAAATATCTGCAAGGAGTGAGAGTTAGCAAATGCGAGTGCAGCGTTTGTGGTATTGATGAATCAGCAATGCTGGCATGCACGGAGTGTGACTTCCTTATGTGCCTAAGATGTTTGGAGAAATATCCATCTGCGGATGCCCAATGGGTAAGCTAAATTTCATAAGAAACTAATTTGTCATTCACTTCATCCGTTCAGATTTGACCAACAAGGAAATGCATTTTTGTGTACTAATGGAAAAGTTTCATTCAATCATAAATTTCTGGTTTTTGCCTTCCCTAGAGCCACAGCCTGATTGATGTACTATAAAGTGCATTCATAATCTTTCTGACCCGACCCTTTAATGCATCTTACGGAGAAGACTCCAGCAGGCATCCACGCCTCACCCCGTTATTCGATTTCCCATTACCAAGAGGACGACAAGAAAATCAATTTCCCATTACCACAAAAAGAAGTAAAGTCGAAATTTTTTGTGCAAACTATGAATTCCCGGACAACCGCCAACGACATCGATCTTTTCGTTATGTCATAATAGGGCGAAAGGGAAGAACTCTGAGCTGGTTACATTTCCAATTGCCATTTTATGGGTAATTAACTTGTTGCATTGCGTTAGGTATACTTCTGGACTTGATTCCTTTGTTTTGTCACTTCCCTTACTTTGTTCCTACACGTGAGTTGATAAAATCTTGTACCTTTCTAGGTTTAACTGGACAACTTTCGTATATATAGTATATATAGGGGTGCTGCAAAGAAGGAAAAATTGTGGCTGTTTGAATGGACATGTATCTATTGTATGATTCGAGACTAATGATCTCTACCACTTAAGAAAGTTGTATACATTATAATTCAATTGCCTGCTTATCTTAAAACTTCCTTCTTTCACGTCAATTATACATCTTACATCTAAGAGTCTCAAATGGCCGGGATCATGTAATATATATATATATATATATAAAGCTGAAACATTCGCTTAAAATTGCGACACGTAAGATTTTAAAAGCTCTATAACTACGTCACATAAGATTTTAGAAGCTCTATAATTACGCCACATCAGATTTCTAGAACTCATTATTGCTTGCCACATAGGATTAAACTTTCATTCCTAGAGTCTCCTTCACAAACAAAACTCTTTCATACACACATCAGCCACCAAACTCTATGAAACCAGAAAAAAGCAAAACACCTGTTTGTTGAGCTGCCTGCCTAGACTTCTACCCAACAAAGGAAGCCTCCTTCAATACGTCAATCTCCAGCTCCAGCCCCATGCCGTGCAGCTGCAACTCAACCCCATGCCATCGTACACTAATCAACCAGTTTCTGTTGCCATTGATGCCAGCGGAGCGAACTTCCAGTTTTATAAGAGCAGTGTCTTTTTGGACGACTGTGGGACATTCTTAGACCATTGTGTTACAGCAGTCGGATATGGCACAAGTGATGATGGAAAGAAATACTGGTTAGTTTAGAATTCATAAGGCAATGGCTGGGGCTATGATGGATACATACGACTGGCAGGAGATGGTGCTGCCAAGGAAGGTGAATGCGACATTGCTTTGATGGCTACTTATCCACTGCCATTGCCATCAATCCTTTCTTTATCCACTGCCATTGCCATCAATCCTTTCTTCCTCCACTGCTCATTTGCCGTCTGTATACCAAGTAACCCCGTAACCCCTCCCTTTAAGCAAAAAATATAGTTCCGTGCATGAATTGATGTTATAGTTTGTACATGAGAATTGGAAGTGCATGCATGAATAGATTTTTTTTACCGAATGGATTGCTCAAAGCAATCTATATCAGATTTTCGTTTGAAGCAATTTTCTTTGAATTTGTGATCTTCTACTGCTATTCTTTAAAATTGATGGTATTTTGGTGAGTTAGTGGTTTAAACGAGAGGGTTAGTTCCTTCTACAAACCTGTACAAACAAACTAATTCCCTGAAATTTGGAATACCTTCTCAAGTGAAATATATGGCATACATTCTCAAGGTGAAGTGATATATGTAGTCTGTAGTGTCATTTAGTTGGGCATCTCTACATCGGAACCTTTTAGCGTGGCATCCCTTACCGTCCTTAATAGGTCTAGGCCTGGGCATCTTTACTTTGTGTGTTTCTGTTTGTTTAACCTTATTTTGGAGTATCCTTAGAACTTTGTTCAAAAAATTGACTGAGGCTGTCTGTTCCGTAACCTTCAGTTTTTTTATTAGAGTGTTTGGATAAATACTACTTGGCTTGGGCTTCATAATGTTAAAGACCAGGGCTGTGAATCCGGCAAAACCATTCAGGCAGGAAAAAAGACAATTTAAATAAGAGGTGTTTTGGTTCTTCAAGTTCAACTTGGCTGATAATGGTTTAGTGCGGAATGGTCTCAATTGTGACATGGATGTGAGGCCTGCCTTTTTAATTGTTTAGATTAGTTTAGTTGTGTAGCTATGTGCTAAACTTGTGATAGATGTATAAGTTTGTCATGTGCTTAGAGAAAAATGCGGATTGGGGGACCTGCTTAGATTTCATTCTAAAGACAGAAACGCTGGAGAATAAAAATCTCCTTTAAAATTGTACTATTAAATATAATGCCACATGAGATTTTAAAAGTTCTATAATTATGCTACATTAGATTTCTGGAACTCGTTATATTCTTTATTGTAAATGTCTATATTATCATAAGCAACAATTAATTAGAGAAGTTTGCCTGTAGGTCTGACCTCTTTATGCCACTTCAAGCAACAAAAAAAGAAAGGATCACTAGGTTACAAAAGAACATGTTATTTTGCATAGATTATGATCACATTTGACATATATAGCTGATCAAGTATTTTCAGTACTTCTATCATATGATTATTCTTAATTAACTTCATGATGCTTAAAGTTTTACCACGAGGCCTAACCCCTTCTTCTTTCACTAATTAAGTTTCTTTGATTATAACAATATAGCTAGAGTAATTATGCAGTAGCTTGGGAGGTTGTTTTGGAATTCCGCATATTCACTAGAATGAGATAGTACATGTTTTGGATGTCGCTTTGGAGCAATTGTGCTAAATAAATGGAGAAGTCACATAAGACAACCTATTTTGGTTGAATTAAATTTAAGCAGGAGCACTCTCAAACCATATATAATTGGAAGGGTCTATTTTCACACCCTATTTGCCGTTCCACACCCTTTTTATTGCTAAAAGAAATTTGATAACAAAACATATATCTTCTAATGACATATGAGGGTGTCATAATACATAATACGGAGTGAAAATAGTCATTTCCTAAATATTTCACATGTACGTCTATTAATTTACTATTGAAAATATACGGACACACACCTTATTGACATAGTTATGGATAAGTGAACTTAGCAAAAACATTGTCAAGATATACCTCACCTTTCGTATATAGATATATATAGCGAGGCTAATGTAATCTGTAAAGTTATTAAGAAATTTTACTACATTAAGGTTTTGACTATAAGTAGCATCTTCAGCAAACAATTGCTAAGCCAAGACCTAAATGGAGAGAACAGTTTTGGTTGGGTTACTTTGTCAAGAGACACAATCATGGATGACAATGCTTTACGGTGGCCAACGATCGGGGTTTGAAAGGTCAAGGATTGATGCATTAATGCGTAGAAAGGTTGTGGTAATGGTGTGGTGGTTTAAATTTTTTGGTATGGACTACCATTTTCTTGGATGGCATAAGTTGATGATTGAATGTCGCAATAGTTGATGAAGTGATAATGCTTGGAGTGGCCGGTGATTGGAGGTTAATTAATAGTGATAGTGGCTGTGAAGGTGCGGATTAGTAAAAACAGTAGTGATAGATGATCATAATAGAGGAATAGCGTGTCAAAAATACTAGAGAACCAGGATGATGACGATTTCTTTTCTTTGTTACTTTCACTTGAGAGGAAAAGAGACCAATTCAAGAGGTGTAGATGAAAATGATGGCAACTATGAAGGTACAAATATGACAATGGTGGTGGTTTTGGGAAAATGCCATTGGTGGAGGTGGAAATTATAATGATCAATTAACAAAGAAAATAATGTAGCCTTAACTCAATTTTGTATCTTATTGATTTATGTGAAGGTAAATGTGAGCTTTGGAGTTTGCAAAAGATGTTACTAAATTACTCTAAAATTGAAAGGAAAAATTGAAGAGGCAAAAAGATAGGAAATGAAGGCTTATTGTTTTGTGGTTGTGAGATGACTATGTTGGTGGCTAAAAATTGATTTCTAGAATGATAAGACTCATGGTGGTGATGCTTTTGGGTATGGATTTCTAGAGTTTGAGTTAGTATACAGATCAATTTCCATAAGTCAAGGATTGAGGTTGTGAAGACTCAAAAGGTGATGGTGGCTGTTGGTTTAAGAAGAGACACTACAGGGAATAAGTCTTTTAGCGAAGGGAAAATCTGACGCTAAAAGCCTATATTCCGTCACTAAAAGTTTTAGCCACCGAATCCCCGTCGTTAAAAGCCCCTCGTATAAAAGGCCGTTACTAAAATTTTTGCGACGGAATTATAAAATTCGTCGTCTAATATAGAACGTTTGGCCACATATTTATTTCTAAATTAGCGACAGAATATCCGTCGCTTATTCTGTTTTATGTACTTCAATTGATTTTCTTTTTTACAGAATTAGTGACGGATAAAATTTTTAGCGACGGAATTAATCCGTCGCTAAAAGTCCTTTTTTTAAAATTTTAAAATTTTAATGCCCAAACCTATAATAAAAAATTCAAACCAATTGGGTCACATCCTCCGTCAACAATCTCAATATCTCAAATGCACGATTAACAATCTAAAATCATCAGTTAACAAATCATCGATCAATAACCACAATTATCAAATGCACAATTAACAACCTAAAATTATCAAACAAATAGTTAATGTTCAAATAACACAAAATTGTTCAAAATGTACATATATGATGTGATTAATTTAAAATATTGTCTAATTACGGCTCAGAGTTCAACATTGGGGGAAATGTTTTTCACAAATGCTTTGATCAAACACTAGCACTTAAAAACGCATTTGCCCCATGCGTTCAAAGATTACAAAGTCTCCTAGATTAAGGTCATGCTGCTGTATGAATTCGTTCCAACCCTCTTCGAAGCAAAGTTCCTCTTGGCCAAGCTTCTTCTTCAATTTAACAGGCCATGACCCCTTACGGCTGGTTAAAGTTGCTTCAGATCTCAATGTAGTAAGCAATCTGCAAAATGCTACCGGTATGTCCTAACATATTCATAATATAGTAAGATAGGTAAGTTTTTAACCAAAGATAAAACTTCTAACACAGAGAAAGCGGGATGGCATACAAGTTATGTATGAAAACCAGGCATTATGACCTTGAAGAAGTGCCTGCTGAATGAAACGTCCCTGTTCACCGAAGCAGAAGCCATTTAACCTACTTTAACATGAAAAACCAATCGAGGATTATTCAATCGATGAGTATCAATTTCATAGCTGAATTAAATCAATCAAATTATGTTATAGTGATGCTAAAAAAACAAATCCACAGTGAGTTGTAGCTAAAATGACTACCACAAAAATCTCAACTACGCACATCATCATTTCACCACCCAAATAGCCATCTATACTGTTGAACGTCACTCACATATTACAAATAACAACCCCCCAAAACTCAAACCAATCACTGAATGAAACCTAACCCTAGTGCAAATCTAATCACTGGACGACCTCAACGAAGACAAAAAAAAAAACCACCAAAGTTCAAAGATTTGTTGGACTCAAACCATCCCTGGGCAATATAGAGTAATTATGGGATGACTAAGGGCTAACTGGGTTATTAGGATTAATTACGATTGTCAGGGTTTAGGGTTTAGAGTTATGTGTTTAATTAATCTAATTAGGATTTATTAAGATATGTTAGGGCTAATTAGTGTTAATGAGGAGTACATTTGGCTAATTATAGCTAATTAGGGTTGATTAGGAGTAATTAGGGTTATTTAGTCATAATTAGGGTATAATTGTGCCGAGTAGTGTTGATTGGTCCTAATTTAGGCAAATTAGGCTTAATTGAGTTATGTTAGGACTGATTAGTGTTAATTAGGGTTAACTTGGGGGAATTACAACTAATTTTATTTTCATTGGGTTCTTAGGGTTAATTTAAACTAATTAGGCTCATTAGACACGTGTCCAACGCCTACCGACACGTGTCTGACATCTCTGGACACGTGTCTGACGCTTCTGGACACGTGTCCGACGCCTACCGACACGTGTCCAAAACCTTTGGACATGTTCGAAGATATTGATTTATTTTTTAAATGCCGGATACCGTGTCCATCACCCCTTGAAGAGGTCACAGACACTCTTGAAGAGGTGTCCACAAGTATAAAGCCAAAAATGTGACATTTCGGTGTCGGTGTCGATCGGACGCAGTGTCCGTGACCTACCGACACCTCATCGACACATCCGGACACGTGTTCGGTACCTCTTAGCGGTGTCCGAAGACATTGATTTATTTTTTAATTGCCAAACACCGTGTACCCATTGAAGAGGTGCCAGACACCGAACTAAGGGTGTCCGCAAGTATGTCGCCAAAATATTGCATTTTAGTGTCGGCGTCAATCCGACGCAGTGTCCGTGCTACCTAACACGTATCTCAATCCAATTAGGTCTCATCCTCCATCAACAATCTCAATTCCCAGTTCTCAATTCTCAAATCCAATAAAAATTAATAAAAATCACAAAGGCAATCCAATTGGGTCCCATGCTCCGTCAACAATCTCAATTCTCAAATGCAATAAAAATCACAAATGCAATCCAATTGGGTCTCATCCTCCGTCAACAATCTTAATATCTCAAATGCTCAATAAAAAATTAACATCTAAAATTATCAATTAACAACCTAAAATTAAGGTGCACAACTGCCAAGTGCACAAATAATTAGACTGCAAATTGTGCTATTGGGGAGGGAAGAGGGGGGAGGGGGTTGCAAATATTTACGCGGAAAGAATTGAATTAAAAACCTTGTGAAAATCAGATATCTAATAATACCATGGGAAGTTACCATATGTTCTGAAAGCTTAAGGATTTAAACAATAGCTCAAGCATTGTATATCATGCATTAAAAAGTGTATGATATTATTTTGGTGTTCTAATGAAATAGAGCATCATAAAAACAATACCAACGATCCTCATATGCATTCAAACAAATCTAATGTTTACTCTTTTGAAACCTTGAAGTATTGCCACGTTCTCTTTTATTTTTAATTTTTATAATCTGTCAGAGAATACAAATGGGCTCCCTGATCACATTTATGAAGAGAGAGAGAGAGAGAGAGAGAGTACTCCCTCTTTTTGATAATTTTATACCCTCAACATTTTCTAAAATTTTAGACTAGTTATTGAGCACGTACACAGTGACTTGACGTTTGTGCTCTGATTTGACATATGTTTTACTGATAGATAATAGCAACTGATAGACAAACAAACAAGTCGAAGGGGCTCAAGTATAATCGTGGTAGCATAAAGTGGGAGTTGCACGATTGCTCAATACCTGCTCTTTCTTGGTTCCATATAAGTAAATCCATCAAAATACAGAACTGCTAATCTGGCTAAGATAGAGTAACATTAATAAAATGATCATACCCAGTCAATTGATCCCTTAATTGCCTAAATTGTCGATCCGCTCAATGTACAGATAGAAGAAAACGAATAATAGGCCCTAAATCCAGTTCAGGTAACTTATTTCTGTCAATTTCCAAACAACCAAGATCATAAATCCTTAGGTACTTTTTATCCCTTTGATTTTTTTAGACATTCTAGACTAGCATTTGAGCAATCATGTAAACATTGACTTACTAGTTGTTTCTGCCCTAATTTGACTAATATTTCACGCATCCCTCATTACAGACTAAGTTCAGCCATTAGATATTCAGATTATATGTTAGAAATTCGCAAAAAGTGAAGGGAGATAAAAGTTGCACGGGCATGATCCTGGTAGCAAAAGGTGCAAGGTGAAAGTTATTGCTCAATTACAGCAATTACTACCCCTGTCAATCCATCTAAATTCACAAGTGCACTGAAATTAATAAATCCCAACCCCAACAAGGAACAATAAGAGAGACCCGAAAGAATTAGTAAGCATACAGTGCATGCATAGATTGGTAAGCATACAGCAACAATAGCAAATTAATAAAATCGAAAAGGAAATATAGCAAATTTAAACAATCGACTGTTAAGGTGGAAGGTAATTAACTTACCGGAGTTGGCCGGAGATCAAGAAATTTTTGAGTAAGCGCGGCTAGAGTTGCAGACTACGCCGCCGGAGGTGGCGTGGCGTCGGCAGGAAGACGGGGGTGTCGCTGGAGGTGGGCTGCCGTAGAGGAAGTCGGTGAGAAATAATTAACAGAGAGAGAGAGAGAGAGAAATGGGAAAAAGAAAAGGAAGAAGGGGATCTGAGATTTAAGATAGGACTTTTAGAGACGGGACGACCTCGTCGGTAAAAGTCCGTCAGTAAAATACACTTTTCACTGACAGAATTTTTAGCGACAGAGATATTCCGTTGCTTAAATATTTTTTAAAAAATCATCAAAATTCTAAAAAATATTTAGCGATGGTAACATTTGTCGGTAAATATCCGTCGGCAAAAGTTAATGGCTAATTCTTTTACCGACGGATAATTCCGTCGGTAAAAAGTTTTAGCGACGGGTGTTTTATCGACGATAAAACCCGTCGCTGAAATTTTTTTAGCGACGGAATGTATTCCGTCGCTAAATCCGTCTTTTCTTGTAGTGAGAGTGTTGTGGTTAAGGATTCATGGAGATGGTAATTTTGTACAAATGGATGATTATTCCGTCGCTAAATCCGTCTTTTCTTGTAGTGAGAGTGTTGTGGTTAAGGATTCATGGAGATGGTAATTTTGTCCAAATGGATGATTAAATATGGTGGTAGTGGTTGATGGTATGACTAGTATGGCTGGATTTTCAGGAGAGGGTCCGGTGGTTAAGGATTCATGGTGGTGGTAAATGGTATCTAGAGGGATTAAATGGATGATTAAAGGTAGTGGTGTGCTTGATGGTATCGCAAAGCTTGGAATTGACGAGGATTGAAGGTCAAGAAGTGTAAGAAATGGTTATGGTGGCATGAAGACTATGCAGTGAACAATTTCTTTGAAGATGAAAATGCAATAATCAATGCCAAATCAGCTGAAAATGGAGAGGTATGCAAATTTTAGCAAAAGTGATTTATACCTTTTTTTCAAGAACAAACAAGCAAACAAGTAGATATTGAAGATGATGTAGTTGATGAATTGCATGATGGAGATGCAAATGTACTCAACACCAAAACTCCAAGAAAAAATAAAAGGAAAAAAAGAGCTCTGAAGTTAACCTATGGCAACTTAAAAAAGAGATGCCTCTGAAAGAAGCATGCATATGTTCACAGAATATGCGATGAATTACAAGATGAAGACATAAATGTTACACTAACCACACTCGGTGCCAAAAGTGAAAGGAATAATAAAGTTAGAAAAATATTCTATGATGATTAGTAGTATCGACTCGTGAATTAGTCTATAAGCAAAATTTGGTGTTAAATGTGTTTTGATATGATTCTTATATATTAAGTAGTGGACTAATTTATTGGAAACATTTACACACTTGAGTGTTATAAAGTTTAAACATCTTAAAATGAATTAGCTCTTATTAGAAGTCACTATCTTTCTTTCTCTTTCTCTGTTGAATTTTTGAATGGATATGATTGACACTTAAATTAAATTGCATCGCGTCCCATGCATTTGCACATTAGCTAGTATATTCAAAATGACTAACCACATCCCAGTAAAGATGAACTGCGTCTTGGTGTTGACGCAGCCCTCACTTTCTAGGCAGACGAGGTATTCAGGCCGCACTACTGATGGTGGGAAGAATTTCGTTGGTAATTAACATTAAGAAATCACTTTAAAGTAAGACCATGCTTTATACAAGGAACTTGTTGGAATTGGGTTTTAAACCCATTGTGGAGAAGCAACTTTGACTCAATTTTTAAATTGGTTCCAAACCATATTTTGGTTAGGAACAAATTGATTCACGATCCTCTATTGGAATAGATGATCACGGTATATTCACATGTTTAAAATAAATGAAAGGTGAATGAGAAAATTGACGTTGAAGTTGGTGGTTCAATTTAAAGGGAAGAGAGAATTCCACATAGAAGAATTAAATTCAATGTTGTCTCCTTATAAGGCTTAGCCTTGAGCTAAGGATTGGGCCCCTTGGGGGTACCCATGTTTTGTAAGGAGGAAGGACCTAGGTTGACCCAAGGTCCACCACACGCGCACGCCGCCCGCCCCGGTCCGTGGCCGTGGCTTGGGCCCATTAGGCTTTATACTTTTTGGGACAGAAACATTTAAATAAATAAATTTATTTATTTATTTTCTTTTTCGAAAGTTGTGACCTTTCCAGCTAGCAGTTTTTTCTGTGAAGAGTTGCACCCCCTAGTGAAATACATTGTGTATAAAAACGAGTCAGTTACAGAAGTTAAAAATACAACTGAATCCCAAAATTATTTTCGGCAATATTCTGTCTCCGCATTTCCTGTCTGAAAGAGTTATGTGCCATTGTTTTGATTCGCCGAGTCTACAATTTGGAGTGCTCCTATTCCAGACGTATTGCCGTTGTATCCTGGGAGATTGTCGTCAAGAATCGTCAGCACCGTTGCTGGACGAATAAGTCTTAAGGACAGTGAACCAAATTCACGCCTCGGTTCTCCATTGCTGTTTGTCTGATTTTGCTGTGAGTTAATTTTAATTGTTCTTACTAATACTGTTTGTTCTGTTTAGTAAACTACATTTCAGTATTTTCGTACTAAGTTGATTTCTGCACAAGTATGCACAAAGTCATATTTCTCCAACAGAACTTTACATGCCTCAAGTCCTTGATTTATGGTTCATAATTTATTTCTTAATCATAATTTGGTTATATAATACAGTGAGCTATATAACATCACGAGGGAGTTAGAATTATTAGGAACGCCTTTTTCATTTCTTAAGGAGGAGTTTTAGATTAAAAAGAAATCCTTAAAAGGAGGCGGAACCAAGTTGGTGTAAATACCGATCCATCCAATAATTAGGAGCAGACAAAATGACTAATTAGAAGTTTTCAATTGTAACTTAATTATGCTGCTAATTTTTTTCTTTTCTTTTCTTTTCTTTTTTTTTTTTGGATGGTAAGGGATATCTTCTAGTTCGCTTTAACGTCAACCGAGATGAAGGCCTATTTATTTTGTGAAAATCATATTCTGAAAAAGATTTTTGGCATTTTTTGGTGTTTGGTGCATACATGAGATTTTTCAACAAAAAATAATTTCCGAGCACACTTTGAGGAAGAAAATGTCAGAAGAGCACTTACTAATTAAAACTCGATAAGTCATTTTTCATACCCCTGCACATGCGCTCGCGTCCCTCCCTTACACCCACACAGCCAACCCCCCCCCCCCCCCCACCCCAAAACGCGCACACACAGAGTGACGACAGCGGAAAGCATATCTTTTTTTAGGTATAGGTAGTTTCATCATTTTTCGTGCGATGCCCAAATAACAAAAAATAAAATTTATGAAAATATTTTCAAGAACGACTATTTTTGGAAATCATATTTCGGGAAAGGCGGTCTCAAGCATTTTGAGTAGTATTTTTTTTCTTTGGATGCTGACCCCAATGCTTGAATTCAAAATTTTAGAGAGAGAGAGAGTTTTCTTGATCACCGGGTCAACCTTTTGAGAATTAATTATGCTGCTACGGCCTCTAGTTATCTTTTCGAACTTAAATATAAAGATTTTCTTGAGTCTGGTCACGATCAGATTGCTTACGGATGCTGAATTCTGGCCCAGTTTGTCTGCTTTCCGCTTGAGTAGGCTTACTCTTTGGGCCACCCATGATAACTTTCTCTTTTGGGCCGCCACTATTCATGTTCTGTGGATCTTTTAAGACTTTCGGTTGGAAATGTGGACATGCTGATCGTCGCCATCTAACTTAGGCCACACTATTTCTTAAGCACCTTAATCTATCAACAAACATCATTATTCAATGATCTGAATATTAATCCTTGTTAATTAGCGTAGAGGGGTAAAAAAAACAAGTTATCATGTGCAACCAAGAATGAGAAATCATATCTCATTTGCACTAGATTAGTAATAATGTCAGAGCAGTTTTCTTTATTGCTGAAGTAGATGTTGCTGAGCACGATTGTCGTGCTATGCAGCTGCAGTTGTGTATTAGTTTGACAAGATCATTTATGCTACGAAAACAACAAGAGGAAATTGAATTTCTAAGGAATCTGTGGTGTTAAATGGACATGGAAAGCATCTAGTAATGGCTGAAGAAAATTAGCTTAAAGGAGTATAACAAAATGGAGAATAAAGGATAAAGACATCTTTATACGCATGTTACATACCCTTTTACCTGCTTTCTCTACTGCTTTTGCTTTTCTTCGAGCATAACCACTGTGTTGCTAGCTTTCAAAAGTTCTTTGCTACTATATCACCTGCTTTCCTTCACAATGGCTCAGCCGAGGAAATATAGGATTCCACACTTTGGGCAAAGGCCGAGTGATGCTCTTCATGAGATACGAGTGGATTACCTTAAGCCTCAAATGTTATCAAACTGAAAAACTGTTTAAAAAGAGGAGAGAATCCAGGAAAGCAAAAATTGCAGTAGATTTTAGGCCTAAAAGATCATCTTTGTCAGCTCAGATGAGGGCATCAAACACCTTTCTCTAAATCATGGACTTGGTGAAATATTCCCTTCACTTTTCCTGGGCTAATACCACTAAAGTGGCAACTTGTTGTGATGCGTTCAAAGAAAGCCAACACCTTTATGCTAGTTCTCTCTACACTTCTAAATCAGAGAGTGTAACCAGTTTCATTTTCTGTCATTAACCTTGAAGCATTTCATTTCTTCTTCTACCAAAAAACATATTTTCGACGTAGCAGTCTTGTCCGAGCTCAAGATCAGAAGGTAGCGAAAGCTTGTAGCCCAAATAGAGCGGACAGAGAAGCATCTGACGCCCACAAACTGATTCGCGGGAACACTGGAAGCTCACCTAGCTAGCCTGTTTGAAGGAAGTTAATTTTTTTCCTTCTTTTTTATGGATGTCAACTGTATAAAGTAGAAAGTAACCGCATATAGAATACGAAGCTCCTTTCAATCTAGGAATTTGGAGGACCCTTCATAAGTGGACGCTTGTCGCCGCGCCCGCGCACCATTCTCATGATACGTGCCCCCGGCAACGAGTATTGCTCGGTGACATTTGTCGCCGCGCCCGTGCGCCACTTTCATAACATGTGTCCCCGGCACCAGGTATTGTCTCGTGCTGTAGGCACAGCGCCCATGCCCTACAATCATATTACATGCTTCCGGGATGACTCCGTTCGTAGTGCTCCAGCACGAAGACCCCTCTTAGTGGGATGCACTCGTTACCAAAAAGTCATCGCCGCCACGGGATGGGCTCGTTACCATAAAGCCATCATTGTCATAATCATGGGGGGCTCCGGCACGAGTACCCTCGCAGCGGGATGGGCTCGTTACCACAAAGTCATCCCCCCCACGGGAATGGCTCGTTATCACAAAGCTGTTGTCGTCATCATTCTAGGGGGCTCTGTTCGTAGTGCTCCGGCATGACGACCCCTTGTAATGGGATGGGCTCGTTACGACAAAGCCATCGCTGCCACGAGATAGGCTCATTACCACAAAGCTATCGTCGTCGTCCTTCCAGGGGGCTCCGTTCGTAGTGCTCCGGCACGAGGACCCCCTCGCAGTGGGATGGACTCGTTACCACAAAGTCATCACCGTCACGGGATGGGCTTATTACCATAAAGCCATCGCCATCATAATCACGGGGGCTCCGGCATGAGGACCCCTCGCAGCGGGATGGGCTCATTACCACATAGCCATCGCTATCTTCATTCCAGGGTTTTTCGCTCGTAGTGCTCCGGCACGAGGACCCTTCATAGTGGGATAGGCTCGTTACCACGAAGCTATCGCCGTCTAGGGTGACTCGTATGACACTAGGCACTAAGCTGCGACCATGTCCACTAACGTTACCGGTGATCATCGGTGCCCCCAGGACAATGACCCCTGGGTCACTCCGGGACGGGAGCAGGTTTTTTGAGTGCATCGCGCCTAGTCCGCCTGGCAGTTGGCCACAGTGGCAACCCTCGCCGCTGTCAGGTTCTTTACGCATCTCTTGACGCACTAGTGGGATTCAGTAAGGGCTTGGACCGGTGGCTGGGGCAACAGGCTTACTCTGATCATGCCGTCACGGTATCTTCAGTCTTTTCAGACAGGTAGAGTGACGCTGTGTAGGGTAGGCAACGCAAATTTGGGAACCGACAGTCCAACGGAGAACCGGTATTTTGGGACCCCTGGTGATGTGTCACTCACAGGGGACGACATGTGGCACTTTATGACATAAGCACACTGCCTTCCTATAAATAGTGAACTTTATGACTCAAAAAAGGACTGTTGGCTCATTCTTACAAAAATCACTTTCTCACTCTAGAATTTGGGAGCTCTTGGATTCTAGTGAGAGAAACATAACTTTGGACCGCAACTTTGGACCGTAGCATTGGACCCCGACTCGGACCTTGACTTGGACTGTCGACTGCTGGCCCTGTTCGTCCCAGCCTCGTCTCTACAACACTGCCACTCCTCATGGCCTGTCTGGGAAGCCTTGCTCTCAGCCCTTACTTTGCCCTCACTGTCTCCACTTTGCATACTTGGAAGCTGACTCGGACTGCAGCCTTTGTGGCACCTTCACGTAGGTCCGAACCCGCTTTCCTTGGCAGCAAAGTCAAAAAAAATTTAATTTTTTTATTTTTTTATTACCCAGACCTGTAATAAAATTTTCAATTCTCAACGACAACGTACAATAATCAATACACAAAGAAATATATATAATCAATCATAAAAAATGTTTATTATTAAAAAAACTCATGATGTACAAGTCGGGAACAGGATACAGCCGGTTAGGGGAGGGGAGAAGAGTACAATCAGGGCAGGGGGGAGGACAAGCTAGGGCCGGGCACAAGAAAGGGCTCATAAGGGGTTGCCGAGTCCCGGATCTGGATCCTGCTGATCCAGGGTCGGCTCGGCATGTCCAGCAAGGGTACCCTGCTGACATGCTCCCTGATCATCCTCAACACCACCGTAGCAATGCACTAGATCTCCTCATCGTCCAATAGATGTCGAGGAGCCAGTTTCTGTGGAGGGGCAGCGAGGGGTGAGGGTGCTCCTATCACGACACGAGCAGTCGTGCTAGGTAGGCCGCGGATGCAACCTTTCGGCCGATTGACAACCTCCGGCTTATCCAGCCATCGCTTCAACACCCCAGTACTCGTACCCATACTAGTGGAAGCTAATGGTTGTCCGGACTGTTGATCAAACCCCTTAAGTTGTTCATACGAGGCCTGCAAAAAAAGTGATTTAAAGATATGTTAGGGCATTAATTCACGCAACAGACATTGAGGATAGAAAGACAAAAAATTAACAACTTAAACAAATTGACTCACATCGATCAGCAGGGCGATATCCAAAACATAGTCGCCCCGCCCAGTGCGCCTCGTCCTTGTCCTTCTTCCGCACGTGCGTCTTATTATACGTCAGAGCTATGATCTCATCCTCCTCCAGATCTGGGTTCTGGACCTCATTCATGTGTCGGAAGATGTCGTGTGGCAACCGACCCCCCATGTGTGTCGGATCTTTGTTCTATCTGTTCTCAGCCCCGCTCTTACTCTTAGCGTCCCAGCCTGGATCCGCAGCCCACCGATCTCTCATCTCCCCCCATACAATCGGAGATATCCAATGTGGGGGATATGTCTTCATCTCCGTCATCAGGGCACCCTCGGGCAACATCTTATTCGCCCTGTCCCGTGCGTCGTGGAGCCATCGGTGGTAATTCTTGCCGATAAAAGTAAAGAAGGCCTGCCGCCCCAGTGCCTGCTGATCAGGCGAGTCAAACGTGAACCTCTCTTGTAAGGCATTCAATAATACAAATTAACTACAGAAAATAAACTCTAATTAAACAAATACTATAGTAAAAAAAAAATACTTCACCATACTAGCCACTCCTCCCATAGGGACTCCCTCGCAGTAGTATCCCAGTCCTTCCAATACAGGCGTGGCTCGAAGAATCGACCCTTCACAAGAACCCCGATCTTCGTCTCACCTGATTCTCCAGGATCCTGCCAAAGAAGTAAATAAATTAATTAATACAGTTCAAATATAAATTAACACTCCAAAATTTTAAATATAAGGCATGATATGATTTTTTTTACTTACAGGCCCTCCTGGGTGAGCTTAACTCTCTGTTTACATTGGGGGTCGATGCATACCCTGCGTGTCGAGCCACGGCCTTGTCGAGATCCTACAAAACACAGACATTAATACAGTTCAAATTTACTTTAAATATAAGGCTAGTGAAAATGTACTAAACACCGTTATCAACTATACCTGAGGTAGAACCCACGGAAGAAGAAGAATCAACGCGTATGGGATGAATCTGCATCGGGCTGGGGCTAGGGCTGGGGGCGATGGCTGGAGCTGGGGCCCCATCTGCTGTACGCGAGCACTCTGTGCCTCGTCATCAGTTGTCAATGACGAGGTGGGACCCACTGGGGAGGAAGCAGCTCGACGTCCACCCCGGCCACGAATAGCCCGTATCCTATCCATATCTGACTTCGTATAGATATATTACAAAGACATTAACACATTAAAATAAATATTTTGGCAAAAATCATCATCGGCATATATATATATATATATATATATATATATATATATATATATATATATATATATATATATATATATATATATATATATATATATATATATATATATATATGAACGGAAACGTGTCGGACACCTCCGAAAACGTGTCGGATACCTCCGGACACGTGTCCGACACCTACCGACACGTGTCCGACACCTCTGGACACGTCCGAAGTCATTGATTTATTTTTTAAATGCCGAACACCGTGTCCGTCACTCCTTAAAGAGGTGTCCACAAGTATAAAGCCAAAATGTGACATTTTTCGGTGTCGGTGTCGATCGGACATGGTGTCCGTGACCTACCGGCACCTCGACACCTCATAGACACATCCGGACACGTGTCCAACACCTCTCAGCGGTGTTTGAAGACATTGATTTATTTTTTAATTGCCAGACACCGTGTCGGACACCCATTGAAGCGGTGCCGGACACCCATTGAAAAGGTGACCACAAGTATAAAGCTAAAATATGTTGTTTCGGTGTCGACGTCGATCAGACGTGGTGTCCGTGTCTGTGCTACCTAATGGGGATCTCAATCCAATTGGGTCCCACCCTCCGTCAACAATCTCAATTCTCAAATGCTCAATGCAATAAAAATTAATAAAAATCACACATTCAATCCAATTGGGTCTCATCCTCTATCAACAATCTCAATTCTCAAATGCTAAATGCAATAAAAATCACACATTCAATCCAATTGGGTCTTATCCTTCGTCAACAATCTCAATATCTCAAATGCTCAATGCACAATTAACAATCTAAAATTATTAATTAACAACCTAAAATCATCAATTAATAATCTCAATTACTTCAAATGCACAACTAATAACCTAAAATCATCAATTAACAACTTAAAATCATCGATCAATAATCACAATTCTCAAATGCACAATTAACAACCTAAAAATGATCAAACAAATGATCAATGTTCAAATGGAAAAAATTGTTCAAAATGCACATATCCGATGCGCTTTAATTATTTCAATTTGGGGTTCGATTAGATTAGGGCAATTAATTTAGGGTTCAATTAGGGGGTTTAGTTACCTCAATTTAGGGTTCAATTAGGGGGTTTAGTTACTTGAATTTAGGGTTCAATTAGGGGGTTCTATTAGTTCAATTTAGGGTTCGGTTGAATTGGGGCATTCAATTTAGGGTTCAATTAAGGAGTTCAATTTAGGGTTCGATTGGATTAGGGCATTCAATTTAGGGTTCAATTACTTCAATTTAGTGTTCAAGTATGGTTCAATTACTTCAATTTAGTGGTCGGTTGAATTGGGGCATTCAATTTAGGGTTCAATTAGGGGTTGAATAAGTTCAATTTAGGGTTCGATTGGATTAGGGCATTCAATTTAGGGTTCAATTAGTTTAAATTAGGATTCTATTCGATTAAGACATTCAATTTAGGGTTTAATTAGGGTTCAATTACTTTAATTTAGGGTTCAATTAGGGGGTTCTATTAGTTCAATTTAGGGTTCAGTCGAATTGGGGCATTCAATTTTGGGTTCAATTAGGGGGTTCAATTAATTCAATTTAGGGTTGCTTTACCCACTTACGTTGCCACACGAAACAGTGGGAACTCACTGCCACCACCAAACAAACTCAAACTCGAACACATTAACACAAGCACTAAGTTGGGGGATGGGGGATGACAAAATACTAGCCTAAAATTACACCCGCTCCTAAAAACTTAACCAACCACATACAACAAACTAAACCAGAAAGGACATTGAGTTAGGGGGAAAGGGGAGGACTAAACCCTAGCCTTAAAATTAACCTTTTTCGCACGGCCTCACCAAGAACCCAAACATACATCCCACACCCCTTATAGCTGCCTATGTAGCAAACACCTACCAAAGGCTCGCTCATGCCAACTGGTCATAATCACATCCACCGGTATGACTTTATAGCCGTTGGCAAGCAAAAGTTAGTGCCCAAGCAAACTAGTTAGAACCGAAATATATTTATTAACCCTAGCATCACTTTGATTCATTCGAACAACCTAAAAGTAAGATTTACAGAAGCAACCCACTATCAAGTATATAGGCAATAATTGATGGAATCAAGTCTAAAATGGACTATTTCCTCTTAGGGTGAACATGATTATGACATGTAAACCATATTAGCATACCTAAGTTTAGACAAAAGTAAACAACTTTGTAAAAAAGGGTTCATTGGGAATCTGATTCACATTGCAATTTCAATTTCACAGAAAAAATCTTCACAAAATAAGACTAAACAAGCATAAACAAGCACAAAATTCACATTGCTAGACAAACTTCACATAAACCTAAAATTGTTGCATAAGGTAAATTCTAAAACTCCTGGATATACCAATGGTGTAGCTGATGGCGGCAGAAATCCGCAGCAGTGGCAGTGGCAAGTTTAATTCCGTCGGGGGGTGGGTTGCCGTGGATGACAGAGACAGAGGTGGCTGTTTGGGGGTCGGGTGGGTTGGTTGCCGTAGATGTGAAGGTCGCCGGAGTAAATATCGCCGGTGAGAGAGAGAGAGAGAGAGAGAGAGAGAGAGAAAAGAAAAAAGGGATATGATATTTTAGATAAGACTTTTAGCAACGGGACTAGGCGGTCGGTAAGCCCTGCTTTCTCCGAGGGAATTTTTACCGACGGAATAATTCCGTCGCTTATATATTTTTTAAATTATAAAATTCTATAAAATATTTAGCGACGGTACTATCCGTCGGTAAAAGTTCGTCTGTAATAATCCGTTGGCAAATACTTTGACCAACGGAATATTCTGTCGTTAAATATTTTCACTGACGATTTTTTATTGACGGGTAAATCCGTCGCTCAAAGATGTTTTAGCGACGGAATATCTTCCGTCGCTAAATCTCTTTTTTCTTGTAGTGTATTACACTTTTCTTATGGAATAGTTTGTTAATATAAGTCAAGGTGAAGATTGTTGATTTATGTCTTGTATTTATGTTTCACATCGGTCACTCAAAGAAAGTTACAACTTGACCCTTAGTGTATAAGACATCTTGTCCCACACTGGTTATCAAGAGAAGATCACTGCTTATCTCTAAGTATATGTAAGTTGTATTGTATTGTGTTTGAGGTCAAGAGAGAAGAGTCATTCTCGAAGTAGGCAAACAATTGAGAGATACACTTGAGGAAGTTATAAATCTGACTTTTGCAAAGTAGATTTAAGTTCTCTCAGTTTTCTTGTGTTCTCATGTTTAGTTATCGTGTTTTATACATATTTATCTAGAGCGATTTCGTAACACCGTCAAATGTATAAAACAAAAAAGAGTTTTTCAGGACAACATTGCAGACCTTGCCTAATTTAGCTGCATCTATGCAACTAGCTTAAAAGATTAACCAAGTCATCTTCTTTGATATCATAGCCCCAATCAACAATGAACTTTTCCCATTTATCAATATGGCTACAACGAAAAATTTGCAAGAGACACGGTTCAAACAGAAAAGCTACTATGAACTACCAACTCTCAAGGGATTTTCAAGTGCCATAAACTCGGCCATGTAAAAGCACAGGAAAACATAGTCAATCATACTTGAATCAATCGCTGATTCCAGAGGCTTGTATCCTCAAAATGTCATAAAAATCTTAACCCCAGATTTACCATTCGCTGCCATACTGAAAGCCTTATTAAATCCTCAAGGTTATATCTTGGACTTGGAATCCTCGACCCATCCGTTATTGATGCATGAGGCATAGCAAAAGAATCAGGTTGTAGCAGTTTCTGCAGTAAAAACTTGGTCGTATTCCAAGTAAGAGAGACAACTGTCACAAGTTTTATGGGCATTCTCGTCAACACCAGATCATCCTTTTGGAAGAAAACAGGAAAAAAAAACTGCTATATTGGAAAGTAAATCACTGCTGCTCTTGTCCATCTATTTCTATCAGGTTCTACAAATTCTTTGTTCTTATTTCTGCATATTCATTTCTCCTTGAACTCAACTAACTTAGTTTCCCGTGTTAAACTAACTTAGTTTCCCGTGGTAAGATTTCTGGAGGTACGTGAAATACCGATGTTTGTTTTGTTTCGTATCAACTAGCTTAGTTTCCTTGTTGCATTGCATGTTACCACGATCTAACATGGGCCTTGCAACTCAACATTATCAATGAACTAAATCTTGAGTTTGTGACATTCCCACTAAGTATAGGATATTTAAGTAGACAATTAAGTACACAATTACAATTCAAAAGATCATCCATGTGCGAAAATTTAATGAAAATCAAGAAACTTAACAAAATTATTCTAGATTTACTAAAAGTTTTACGGTAAAATTCACTCCACATGTAAATTATTTCTCCTTTTTACACCACCACCAAGCTCCGTGACCAACATCGCCACCAGCCTCTCTGTCGATCACTAAATTACCACCGACTTCTTTCGCTACCCCAACATCCAGTCACCCATCCCATTCCACCACCAGAACCCCTCTTCAAGACAACTCAAACCCATCATTAGCATAGCAATCACAATTGCAAACCACCATGACCAATATTACCATCATAAACTAATTCATTTTTTTTTTAGGTTAAACTTGAGAATGATGATATATACGAAGGGGGGTTTGTTTCCATGGGTACACGAGTAGACAAGCTACTATTAATGGGAAGACAAAATATAGTATTGGGACCACAATCATATTGAAAATACTAAAATCATAACGGACAAAGTAATTTACAAAAGAGCAGTAGTAAAGAGCCAAAAGGTCAGGGTTTAGTAGTTGTGATTCCCCCAATCTACTTCTCCTGCAGGTAATGCCAAAAGCTACTCTGATTTGTCCTTTCTGGATCTGATCATTTGTACAATAACAAACCTGAATAAAGTGATATTGTAACATCCTGAAATTTTCGGAACGTTAACACTCGCTCAATCGTATACACTAAGACAATAGAACCCCAAACTCAATCAATTTAGTTCCACCAACCAGTCAGAGCTACTAAAACATTGAGTAAGATAATACTCATAGTTGAAATATCAAGTCTACGTTAACAATTCTAAATAACAATAATAACTCACGCAGGGGTTCTAATGACCAAGACTAAAACTTAAATTCTCTTTCTCTCGCTCGGCTCAGATCTAATCCATACCCAATGCGATCAAATGTTTATTATCACATGCGGAAAGGAAGTTAAAAGGGAGTAAGCTTTTAAGAGCTCAGTAAAGTCGCTCAAACGAAGAAAATATGAAACAATTCACAAATGCAATTCAATGATAATTTTTCAAGAGTTTTAAAAGAATCATAACTAGTTTGATCACATATCAATAAAAATTTTCAAATACGATGTAAACAATCACAGATACACCGACTAGTTCGTCGAGGTACTAGCCCACACCAATACACCGGCTAGTCCATCAAGGCACCAGCCCACACCAATACACCGGCTAGTCCATCAAGGTACTAGCCCACACCAAACTTTCCAATATACATTAACTCCCGCCAAAACACACCAATGCAGAATCTCATCTCAATTAACAGAATGATAACAATTCGATAATACAACATGCTATTCAATACTCGATGGACAATAATTAATGAGTACCGATAAGAGTTTCAATAAACGTTTTAAAGCTCAATGAAAGGCTTATAAGGCAAACAATGCGACTTTATCAAGATAACAAAATCTGAAAGAATAGCGATAATAAATCAGAAGAACATATGAAACAATTATGAGAATTTTGGTTCGGATGAAAATCCCTTACTTCAATCTAAGTTATGCGATGCTATTCAACCTCGATTAAGAAGTTCGAATTAACCTAAATTGACAAATTACTTATTAAAAAAGTTCTAGTCTCATAACACAATAAATTCTATGTTTATTACTCACCCTGACACTCTTAACCTAAGCTAAAATGAAACAGATTCCTCAGACAGCAAAATTTAACTGATAACCCCACACACTCTATAAGGCACTAAGACATCCTAAAAATTCAAAATAAAATCTTATAAAATGCTTTTATAGCTTAAAACAACATAACAAGTTACAATATAAATTTTCTGAATTTTTTGAATATGTTTGAATTAAAAATGATTTATTTAAATACTAAAAAAGCCCAAAAATAGCTATTAATATTTTTGGCTCAAAACAATGGCCCATAAATTTTTAAGCAGCTTTAAAATATATAAGGGTAATACAAAAATTTTAAAGTTTCAAACCATTTTATAATCATTCGTTTAGTTAACTCAAATGCGATATGAATATAGTACTAAATCAACTCTAAAAATTACAAAACGAAAACTCATCTATATCATAAAAATGTTACAGTAATTTTCTCATAATTTAATAGGAATTTTAAAGACTTTAAATGATTTTTAGAATAACTAAGATTGCAGAAAATATTAAAAATACCAAACCATATCAAAAAAATACAAAATTTTGACTATAATTATAATTTTGCCCAAAAGACCTTCCTGATAAGTTTTAGAATTTTTGGACAATGGCATGATACCCAACAACCCCATGGTACAACTGTGCAACTACAGTATACCACTCCTCTGCATAAACCCATCACTGTTCACCCACTATCTTCTTCCTTTATTCCACTTTGCACAACCCTCTTCCTAGAAACAAACTCATACACACACATGGGGCAAAACTACTTGGTAACAAGGGGGCTAAAGCACCCCCTGAACTTTTGAAAGAATTTTTTTTTTCTGGAATTGCACCTTGACCCTGTTCCCAAGATCGCGTTCCCCAATACCTCGTTCCCCAAGACCACACACCAGTCGACAGTTACCTCTCTCTCTCTCTCTCTCTCTCTCTCTCTCTATGACCGTGAAGACCGTGACCGCCAGTGAGAACTGAGCTCAGGTCGTGACCATCGACGGCTTGACGATGGCCACCGACTCACTGCGATGACCTATTGACCTCATCGAGCAGTGAGCACTAGCCACCGACTTATCGCGACGCCATGACGCCAACCAGATCTAGAACTCTGCGACGGGGCGATGACCGTGACTCACTCCAATGGTTAGAATTTTGACCAGATCTGGAACTACCGAACTGATGCAGACCAACGGTGATTGACTTTCTTGTTCGATCTCTTTTCTTCATAGACCCGCTCTAGATCAGCAGAACTACTACATACAGCTTCGATTGTTGGACCAAGACAAACAAGGGCCACAATCACATTGAGGCAGAAGATAGATTCGATTGGTCGAGTATCACTCAATCAATAGAATTGGTACAGGGCTCTTGGGCATTCATCATCTCATTTGACCTGAAGAGATGGGGCTACCCTATCCCTAGGCTGGTTTAGGATCAGCTGAGCGTGTAGAGAAAACAAGATTTGTGACTCTGTGATATGTGATGAGATCTGGAACTCCGACCATATTTGTGACTCTATGAGGTAATATGTTAATTTTAGTTTAATATGTTAGTTTTAGTTTAATTTGAGTGATTATATACAGGCTTAGATTATATGTTTGGTTAATTTAATTTTAGTTTAATTTCAGTTATTATATAGAGATTTAATAAAGTTCTTAAATTTTAGTTTAATTTCAGTGATTATATAGAGATTTAAAAAAATCTCTATACATAATATAATTTTATTATAAAAAATTTTTGGTGAATTTGATATAATTTTTGCACCCCCTGAAAAAATTTCATGGTTCCGCCCCTGCTCACACACCTGGTTCATTCACTCCCTATACACACACACCTGCACTACTTACACACACACACACACACTACTCTGTTTTCAGTAAGAAAATTATCATCAAGTTCTGGGACAATTAAAGGAGGTTTAGGTTGAAGGGTTAAAAAAAGGAAAAGAAGAGAGACATTTGAGGATATAGTCTAGTGAGGTGAAATAAGGGCCTATGATGTACATGAACCGTAAATAAACTACCAAACAAAGTAATGGTTTGGCAGCATCTCTTACATGTATCCCATTTTCATTGATAGAGCAATGAGCAGCAAGCAACTGAGAAGGATAGTACATCAGGAAGAACTTCGAGAATCACTAAATTGTAACACCTGCTCCTAACAGAAGGCTCATCTTCTCTAGGTGCTTATGAAACAAAATTGTCCTCCGTTGTGATACAAAGCTAGCATGTCTAAAAGAACTTGCAGAAACCCTAAATTAATTCCAACACCTGATCCCAACACAGACACACACACACACACACACACACATAATACACACTTAAACAATTCTAAACACACAGACATATACTGTAAGAGAGCTTATCGGACATTGGACCCTCTTCACCAGAGTTCGTGGAGGGCCTTCTTTCTCTTTCTTTCTGTGTAAAAATTTTCCTCCGTGAACTCTCTCCCTTTCTCAGGAACAAACACAAACTCTCTCTCTCTCTCCCCCTATGATTTTCTCCTCTGTAACGAAGAGCAATTTGCTCCTTTTTTTAGTAACTGAAAATTTCACTTAATTCTCTCCACTTTCACTTCCTTGGTTCACTCTCTTTCCAAACTAAAAGTGTTGACATATTCTTAAAAATAAAAATCAGATTTTGTTGCAATCTTTTATTTTATACAATAGTCCCCAATTTAAGTTTAGATTTATAACTAACACCGCTACACTACTTGCCGCTAATAGTTGTTAACAATATTGTTAGAGCTAATTGTCACTAATGACCTCAATCAATATCAATTATAATTATTATCTTAAATTATAACTTATGATTCTAAAATTTTCATTAAAGATCATAAATTATAAAACTTCCCCAAATTCGTCGCTAGAGTTTCAATGAAAATCGCTCCAGCCAATCGATACTAAATACTGCGTAAACTTATTGTTGCTAACAAAATAAAGTTACCGGCTAGTCAATATCAAGATTCGGGGTATTATATGTATTCTTGTAGAATAAAACGAATATCCTTCAAAAGTCTAGTGTTGTGAGCATCAGTTGCTCTAGTGGTCTAAATTAAAGAAACAATGAGAGTATCATGAGTAAAGATTGATACGTGCAAAAAAATAGAGTTTGTTAATTCATAGTAGACAGATAAGCAGGCCTTTGAGACCGGCTTCTTTATGAGAATTTGTATAAAAAATCCTTTAAAGAGATTTTGTGGGGGTGGGGGGGGGGGGGGGGGAGGGGGTGTTGTTTATTTGGTATTATATATGAAGATGTGAAGGTCGGACCGGTGACTTGTAGCATCTAAGTGATATCCAAAAGAGACTGAGGAGGTGGTTAAATTGAGGCATTGACATCTCTGAGTGATTTGAAAAGTGGGGTGTGGAGTAAATTGGGCAGTCAGAGATTTAATAGGTTTTTGGAAGATATTAATTGATTTCCGAAAAGCAAGCAGTAACATCTACTGTGTATACTTCTCTGACTCAAAATGCCTTCAAAGACCCGTCTAAATTTTGGAAAAATCACCAAATTTTATGAGTTCCCGATTAGCCAGAAGATCAAACTATGATGCCGATCGTATAGCTACAAACTAAATCCGTTAGTGACTAAAAGGATCACCAAAGATCAAAAAATTAATTTTTTTTTATCAACTGACAATAAAGTAATTTATTATGGTCATATTTCGGTGAGGACAATGACGGTGGAGGTTGAAATGAAAATGGTTTTGTGGGATGAGGATCATATTTTGTAACAGTTTTGAAGACAAAAGATTGTCATTATAAGTGCTTTGTCGTTGTTGCTAAAACTTATTGTGATAATTTTTTGTTATTAAAATACATTTAGGAATATTTTCTACAATCGCAAAGGTACTGCACAGCAAATTATTCTAGTCCGTTTTTGTGGTGTAGTGGTGATGGTGGGTAACGTGGGCTCTTGTGGCAACCATTGTTGGGGCTTGATAATTTAAAAACCTATTCGGCAACCTCTGATAATCGAGGTCTCCACAGCTGTTGGATTTGGTTGTGGCTGTGATTGAATTTGAAAATAGCAACGACAGTGTTGGTGCTTGCAGCCGGTGATGGCAAGGAAAGAGTAGGAAGAGAGAACTAAAATTAGATTTGAATTAAAAAAAAATAGATTTGAATTGAATTGACACATGCAAGTCACACGCTAATTTACTTTCTACTTTTTTAACTCTCCTGATTTTGGACCCAATTGCTACCCCCAGCTTGTAATCTTCATAATCATTTGTACTATCGTTCGCATGTGTTCATGATCATCCATCCTTAAAGGGGAGTTGCTTGTCTCTCTCGTAGAAGGTGGTTTTGATTTCCTTTGGTAGCCAAAGAGATTGATCTGAGAAAAATTGCGACGCTTTTCTTTTATTTTGGTGTGCTTTTGTCCATATCTTCGGTAGCCAATAATTTTATTTCAGCGAGGAGGCACGTTGCTGACAAGATTTGACATAATTTTGTGTTAAGATAAAAGTAATTTGCATGATAGTGGAGAGAAATCAAAATGATGTGATTGTCCTCCATAGTTTGGTTCTCTTTGTCCTCCTATGAGGACATTGATTTTTAAGACAACTCGAGTGTTCCTCAACTATAAGCGTTTTGTCATATTATTTTATAAACGAAAATTTTCATCATACTAGTCCTTAAATACGATACGGTTTGCCATCGTTGTCATTTTCTCCATTTTCGTGAAAAAAAAAAACGTTAGTCACCCCCATAACAGGGACACTAGAGTCATTTCACAATCCTCAAGAATCAGAAGTTCCCTTGTTATTCCCGAACTATTAGCGTGACACTAAATTAGTCCCTAAATTAATTCTTGCACTCTTGATCATTTAACATTGTATCATTAGTCAATTTCGTCATTTTGATCACTTCAATCACGGTTTCGTAAGAATATATTTGGAAGCCTTTCTCACTCTTTTGTTTAAGAATATCTTGTTTTTTTAAATAAAAATAATTGATTTCTAAAGCCATGAAAATTTATTATTTTACCATCCATTATTTCGAAAACTTGGAAAAGATCATTAGAACACTAATTTGGTGCACTAACGGAAGTGAACAGACCTCAAGTCAACAACGTGTCATGTCTCACTGCATTGGGCTCAGTCTCCGATCCACTACGCAGTATGCTACTGCACTAGGCCGATAGACGATAGGAGGCCCAAAATGGTCTCTTTCTAACTTTTTGCTTCTTCTTCTTTTTTTCTTTTCTTTTTTTTCCTGATGTGATCGGTAGATGTATTAATAGGGGACATATTGATCGATCAGAGTTTGTCAATTGAGTTTAACTGTCACCAAAACTGGTCCAGATATTTAGGAACTGTGTGAGTGAGTGCAAATAAGTTTTGGTCGACGGTTCAATTTAACTTGCTTAACTAGTGAAACTACATTCGCTGTCGTTGGTGACACAACCAGAAAAAAAGAAAAAAAATGTTTTATCACATATTTACGAGAAGTTGGTAGACGAGTTCCGCATATTTTTTGCTTGAATTCCACTCATACTTTTAGCAACTATTTTCATATGCGTACACCGAAAGGTAGGCAATCTTATAGCGACTATTATGAAGCCCAAAATTGGGGATGCGCATGCGACCCTCAAATAGCACCTCCATATTTTCGTACTCCATACTTTGGTAAGGTTTTCAAAGCGTTTATTCAGCAATTATAATTCTTGTGGCAAAGTCTTATTTGACAATATTTAACTAAATGGTAGATTTGACCAATGACCTCAATTTTCTCGCCAAGGACAATACTTCTACTCCCTCTGGTCACATTGAATCAACATTGTACGGCGAGGATATGCACTTAACTAAGCAAGTCAGGGATTTTCCATGATCGTCATCCCATGACTACTCATCCCTAGCCAATTTGTATCATTGCGATTCATAATCTTGAGGAAAATCAACCCTCGTGGAGCGACACAAGCAACACCACAATTTTTTGTGTTATATATCATTTTATATTTCTTTATTCGTTCACAAATAGTTACTGATAATCAAATTCTTGTGACAAAAAATATGGTTTGGAAAAGCAACTCGTGATTTTACCATTAATGTGTGATTTCAGAACGTTAAAGTGTGGTGTTCAACCCAAAAAAAATATTCATAGAAATGATTAGCTTACTAGATATAAGAAGCAGATCCACCGCTTGTGTTTTAATCAACATTGCTATAACTTAAAACCCGCAGTCACGTGAGACATGATATTAGGTGCTAACCAACAACATCGAGAACCTCAATCAGGAATTACTGTAAGGGAACGAGAATAAAGAGCCTCGACATGAATACGGTTAAAGCATCCTTATGAAAAAGAAACGCCCAACGTGTATGGAAAAAAGATCCACCACTTATTTTTAATCAATAAAAAATATAAAGCTTAATGCGGAAATATGCATCAAGGACCACGGGAAGCTGTTAATCAATGGTTTGGTATCAGCCACTTCTATAGAAGACTTTGGCAGTAAAACCTGTAGTTAGATGAGATCTGCTAGGTGCAACACCTTATCTTAGAACGAAATGCATATCCTTTGACCTCCATTTTTGGTAAGTTTAATAATCCATTTGCCCTCAGCACAATTCTCAGTTCAATCAACAGATTCGTTACCGAAAATACTAGTTTCAAAGCTTATCATAATGTGGTCCTAATAATGACCATAATTGGTGTGTAGTAATACTCTTTTCAACTGTATTGTGCGTTAGTGTGATAACATAGATCTTTTTAGCTCTGAAAATGTTTTATTGGTGTTGTTTCATTTTTCCTTTTTAACACACACAGACACTGCCATGCGTGTACGTGCATGCGTAAGTGAGAGGGAGAGAAAAGAAAAGAAGAAGCTAATTTTATTCTTTAAGACTGCACCAACTACCAACCTCTTCCCAACAATATTTTGTAGTCTTCAACTCTTTGATTCCCGATTTCTAAGCACGAAATGGCCAAAGACCAACATGAAAGGTGGCCAGGTTGTTTGTCGTCTACGTCAAATGTCATGTAATTACATGCATGCACCAATATGAAAGCCAGATGGACGCCAAGCCCTCCCTTCTTTAATTTCCTCTCTCTAAACTCTGTTAAAACAACAAACTTGGCCTCCTCTAACAGCATCAAATGCTTTTCCTTCTTGGCTCTCAACTCCATTTCCTGAGTCAGAAATTGCTAAACCAATACATTCCCAGCCTTCTTAATTCACTTAGAACATGAGAGAGAGAGAGAGAGAGAGAGAGAGAGAGAGAGAGAGAGAGAGAGAGAGAGAGAGTGTTTAATCCTACTTTGGTAAACTGAATCTAGCGACTTTCTTTTTTCTGTCTATCTATACATCTCTGCAGTAAGGATGAAATCAGGAAAAAGCACAAGTACTTAGGAGGAAATGATTAATAAAGATGTGAAGGTGATGATAAGCTAGAGTTTTCCTTAGTCTTGCCGCGGGCGAGCCACCCAGAGAGAGCTGAGAGCCCGGAGGCGATGGAAATACTCGGCAATCGCCAGCAAACACCTCGCTGCTTGACGGGTGGTCAGGATTTGATGTAGCCGGTGAATCGTTTGGTGCCTCAAATTATCAGCCTGTAAGTTTTTTCAAACACACAGAAAGAGAAAAGAAAAATAAGAGTTGGTAATCATGCATGTATATAACCCTAAAATCGAAAGAGAAAAAGAAATATATATATATAAGGAAGAAAAGATATTCAACCCATGCTCATGTTGACCTTAACATGCCTTAAAAAATATATTTTGAGAGGCATCTTCTACAACAAATGTGAGAAACTTTGGCAATTGCAAACCCTTTATTCTTCTTCCTCTGCCACTCTGGCATTGGGTGGTTCGATTGTCCAATGAACTACAGCAATATTAGAAAGCTGGAAATAAAAACTGGAGGAGGTTTTCTACCCTCAGGTGGATGGTCATGGACCTTAAGGTTTGGTCTGACTTTTGCATTAGACAGTACATAATTTACTATGGATCAGATTATTTCGTCACTTTTCTCACTCTATTTTCAATACTATGTACCATTAAAAGCTAAAAATGTTCCTTTATACATGCTTTCAGTGATGATATTCACGAGGGATGCGTAAATGGTGTCAAAAAAAATTATATGTACGTACTTAGTGTAAAAGTATAAACTGGCATAGACTATGGTTTCAACAGACTAAAACTCAAGGGTGAGCCCATTGAGTCTCTAGTGAGGCAAGGCACTTGCTTTAGCAAGTCAAGATACATTTTCTTCGTCTGGAAGATGATCGACAAGAGTAGCCATTGCTATGGAGTACAAATGTTGAGTGCTTCGGGACCGATCGTTCCAATTTAAAACCATTAGACATATCGTAAAATAACTTTCTATCTTCTCTGGTGCTTACACCTAATACATCATCTCTCGTGGTTGAAGAGTTAGAGGAATGATGAAATTTAGGTGAATGCTCTCTATATGGTGTCTTTTAAGTCAAACGGTTATGACAATGACATCATGTAGAGATGGCCAAAAATATCCATCATGAGATTTCTTTCTGGACCTCTATTTCTCAGGAGGGTTATTTGTATTTTTCAGGACGGCATTTCATTTGTCACTGAAAATGCAATACACATACTTGCCTCTAACAACCTAAACGGCACAAGTTTTTAATGCAAAACACGAGTAAATAGAAAAAGCAAAATAATGCACGGCCATCGTTCTTGGAACGTTGAATACATCAAATTTTTGTCCCTAAGAATGCACTTTTTTTGTGGTTTTAATTTGCAAATAACTCTAAGAACAGAAGAAAATTTTCGAAGTTTCCCTTCGTCTTTGTAGCAAAAAACTACACATCGGGAGAAAAATTCTTCTCTAAGATGCTAACGTCTTCTTTGGATATGGGATGGGGTCCTTTTACGAACAAACGGGGTGTAGGCTTTTTTTGTCATCTTTGAGCAATTTTTTTACCCTTCGGTTTACTATAAGCCAAAACTTCCGTTCAACAAATGGAGCACAAGAAACCCCAAAAAAGAGGCAACAATAGCCCTCGTTAAAGTATAGAAAATGTCTATATTCACACCCTTGTTTACTTGTTCACACTACATTTGTCGCTACATTTGTTCACGCTACATCTTCTTTGGATATGGGATGGGGTCCTCTTCACGTAGTTCTTTTGTCGCGAAAAAGCATAATCCGATGTGAAAACATACTTTTCCTTAAGTATATTGGAAAAGCTACTGAACATCTATCTTATAAGTTGACACGGAAATAATGTAAAGCTGGTGAGTACTCTCCGATTTTCAAAATGCTTGAGCTAGAAAGAGTTTTGGCATTTCAAGTCATATGGAAGCAAATATACTTATGTGATTTTATGGAACTACTCCACTGTGGTAGGTGGAGCCGTGACCTAAACCATCATGGCCAACTGTAACTCTAGAGCTTCCACACATACTTCACGACCATTTTCGAAGCAATGAATGGATTTGACATCATTGGCCTTATGAGCTGGGGAGTAGGTTATCAGTTGTAGTAGGTTTCCTAACCCAGGCATGCAGGAGCAGATTCTTGTTCTTTATGGGCCCACAAACACCAGAACAGCATGCAGCAGCATATGGAAACATGTACGCATGGATACACATGCATATGCATAAGAACCACATTTATATGAGAGAAAGTTTGTACCTGTCTAACAAAACCTTCAAGGGTGGAGAGTTTGTTCATGGCCATGGCCATCTGACCCATGTAGTTGGCCATGTTTGGAGGGCAACTCAGTGAGTCAGCTGCAATGGTCTCTGAAAGAGATTGGTTAAGTGCTTCAAGCCCTTGAGAAAGAGCTTCCTCGGCCTCCTGCGTCGATTGTTGCAAGCCACATATGCCCAAGAGCTGTTGTTCCGTTAATGGCTCGATTTGGTTCAAAATAATCTGAACCAAAAAAAAAAAAGAACGAGATTAGCGTGCTTTGCCATATAATGTTGAAACATATACACGTCAAATTTAGCAACTTCACGAAATTACAAAACAAACGGTGACTAAATGTGCACATGATATGCAGGATGTCATCAATTTTACATGTAATTTGGCCACCTTAAAACCAGTAGTATGATCTTTCTAAAGATCCATTGGTCAATTTGCCATGGGTTTCGAAAAGTTTAGATGCTCCGGACATAAATGAATTTCGAAAAGTTTAGATGCTCCGGACATAAATGAAGTCTATTTACCTTGAGATCCATAAAAAGAAAGTGTTTTAGATGCTTGACATATGATGCAGAAGGTTTGTGTATATTTATTTACTAGGAACCAAAATAACAGGTGAACAAGAGAACAAGACTCTTGTTTCCATCAGTGAGAAAGAGAGAGCCGTGCAAGCCATCTCTCTCTCTCTCTCTCTCTCTCTCTCTCTCTCTCAAACCAGAAGTTGTAGGAATAGACATGGGCTTTATGGATGAGTTTGGAATAATACCGAACCAAAGCCTGTAATAGAAAGCTCTATACAATACCTTTCATCATTAATGAATATTCTGTGTGTAAGATACTGAGATCAACATCTTACCAGTGCACCAACAAGTTGCACCTTGCATTTAAGCCTCTTATATACCTCGTGCAGCCGCTGCAGCAATATTCTTATCACCCTTTTCTTCTTCAACCATCTTGCATAAACTCCGTTCAAGACAAGTCTTGCTCTAACTTTGTGTCATTTCTACTAGCACTTTTAGCAAAAAAGTACTTGGCTCTATTATTCAATTGTCGCTAATAAAGTGTTTAGCCATTATTTCTTGCAAGTTGGTCCAACTAGGTTGGAGCAAAATTTTTACCATTACTTAACGTTTCAAACAAAGATGAGTAAATAAATAATATAAGGGATTTAGAATTGTTTTGTCCCTAGGGTTTGGTTACTCCGACTTATACTTTCTTTTAAAAGGCAAATTGCGGAAACATGCAGAAAGTGAAACTATGCTAAGTATATACCACGTGCATTAAATAGTCTACCCTTCGCTGCATTTATTATTTTCCTTTTTCCTATTACAGCTTTTGGGTTAGTACAAATAATTAGTTTCGCATTAGGGTTAGTAAATCCTCTTTAGCATTTCTTGTTATTTGATTTTCTTGACCGAGCTAATGAAATTTACCAAGTCCTCCGGTATATCACGGTGTTGAGAAAGGAAAAGAACAGTATTTGGGGGAGACAAGTTTTGGAAGTCCACCTTGATGAGCTCGGATGGCCGGAAGCCACCCATCCACATGAAGCAACGCTCGGCCGGAGTCTTCCAGGTGCCGGACACAAGATGGAACACATCGGACTTGGCCACCATGCTTTTGAGGTTCATCACTTCATCATAATGTGCTAGACAGTTGTCCACGTAGAGCCGGAGCTCATTCTCGGGTAGATGCTCTTGTACTGCCGCTCGGAGCTCGCAAATCAGCCTATGGTGTTCTTCAAGCCATCTGGCGTACTCCATGTCAAAGACCGCTGCATCTAAAACCATAAGAACATTAAACGTAAGTTGGAACACAGCCGATAAACATAATCAAGAGCAATGACAAAATAATGTAATTGGACTTTGAAGTAGTACGTACCTGAGCTCATATTACCCATACCAAGAGGAAGGCCTTGATCAGCTCCTAGAAGAGCACCTCCACCATAATAAACACCCTAAAGGAGAAAGAATTCAAAACTCTTCCATGTAGATATTACAAGATCAAGTGTAGACATGGAAAAACAATCTTATGAATTATTAGCATTAGTTTCCCCAACGGCAGACTTACTTGAGCTCTAGCTCTTTGTAGTTCTTGTTCAATTTGAGTAAGCTTTATCCTGCTTGATTCCAGCTGCTGTACATAAGCCTGCAATAGATAGAGCAAACGAACCAATGAAAAACCTGTTATCCATACGCTGAACACTAATAACATACTAGTAGCTGAAGATGTTGTTTGAACTGACCTTCTTTCTGAGCCTGCTTTTCCTAGCTGCCTCTCTATTCTGAGCAAGCCTCCTCAACGTCTGCTTAGATATTTGATCAAAGAAACGGCATACATTCAGTACATATGTTATACTTGCGTCACATATATTGAACACGCAATTTGTTTTCCTGAGGAAAAAGAAACTCGAAGCCGCCACCTTAGGGTCTGGTGTTTTCGGTCCTTCTTGCTCCGAATTACTTGAGGTTGGACCTTTGCGGTTTCCTTCACGCTGGCACAACATACATAAAATAATAAAAGTAAAACCCCAAATCTTAGTTGAATTGTGCGGAACTGTTTGCAAGAACTTGTCAATTCTTTCATATATAAAATTCCCGTTTAGTATACCTTGACAGCTTTCGGTGGTTGAGGGCCAGCAGCGATATCGTTTTTGGGGTTGGAAAGCTCCATGGACGGCTCGGATGATCTCTTCGAGCCGCTGGTCGATGGTGAAACTAATCCAGTACTTGCCTATACCAAACACAAATTCGCAACAAACCCATATGTTTAGTTAACATAATTGAATATTTGATCATCTTTAACGGTTTAGTTGGACTTATGGTACCTTGGTCGATGATGGATCTACGTGCATCGGTTGAGAAGGGAAAATGTTTAGTGTTGGGGGTCGCATGCCACCATTCTCTGCACAAATAAGCCTTCAAACCTCGTGAGAGAGCGAGAGAGAAAGAATCTTTTTTCTATAGAAGGATGATAATCATTAGAAAGAGGACCCAACAGAGAGATTAATTGGGAGACAAGGTAGAGTTTTGGGAACGATCATGCATTTGTAGCACTCTGAAATCCAAACAGAAAAAGGCAACAAAGCCAAGAAAAAGCTGAAGAAAAGCAGTCCTTGATTCGTACCCTTATGTTTCTTGCAGCAAGTACGTACAAGCAGAAATTGTTCGCAAGGAAATTATGAGGAGAAATTGGTTACATGTCGTGGTCTAAGCTCCATTTCACCAGAAACCATTGACATCCAAAAAAGACAGAAAAGAAAATATTTTTGAAAATTGTTTCTCTGCAGCAAAGATCTGGTCAAAGATAAAAGTACCACCAGAAATCATCTGTTTTCAACATACTTTTCTCATGAACCAAAACATATCCTCATTTTCACAAGAGAATCCCAAGAAAAAGGACATATTCAAAAAGGGATGCAGAAAACAAGAACCTCTGTGTGTGTGTCTGTGAGAGAGAGAGAGGAGGAGAGAGAGGGGAGGGAGGGAGAGTAAACCCACGTCTATCTTGAGCTGTAGAGGGGTCTTGGCCATCAAGATAGAGGAAAAGGGCTTGATCTAAATCACCCAAATCATAGGCTCCAGTATCTTTGCTTCTGCTCGCGCACACAAACGAAAACCAGAAAAGGAAAAAACAAAGTCAAAATGAAGAGAAAAATGAATACTAATGAAACAAAACATGGACTTTTTGTGATTTGATGAAATTTACATAAAATTCCCGGGGATGGATGACGATGATGATGATTGCATCATCCCATAAGACATCTGATTAGCACTAGGATGATGATGATGGTTATTTTGATGATGCTGGTGATGATCGTGGAGCTGTTGCTGGTTTTGCTGCTGCAGTTGTTGTTGTACCTGCTGCTGATGGTCTAGTACCACTTGAGTCTGATAGCTGCTGTTGTGGTTGCCGGCTTTATTCGTATTAGCCATGAAAGAAGCCTTCCTTTCTTCCTCTGTTGAAGCTCTTGCAAAACCCATAAATTTTCACCTACTGAAACTGCCGCTTATGGCCTATATCTCTTGAACAGTGAACCATTTGAGAAAATTAAGGTGGGTTTTCTAAATTTCAGCAGAGTTTTGATAAGAAGATGAAAACCCCAAAGGGACAGAGACTCAGAGAGAGGGAGAGGGAGGGAGAGAGAATATTGAATGCAAAGGAGGCAAAAGACAAAGGCTATTTTAAGATACTCATCTTTATTTTTCTCTCTCTCCCAAGAACCAGACGACTTTGTACTCAGCCAAGCACCAAAATTTTCAGATAAAGCGGTCTGAAGATAGAAAACGGTTCGACTCGGCGAAAACCACCATGGACCTGGCGAAATACTGCTAATGGAGGTCTGTTGAAACCGCTTTATGGCTTGCTTGTCCAACCATCTCAGTCCCGTTTCCTGAAATGACTTTAAAGCCCTTCTCATTATGCGACTTTTACTGATGGCATTTCATGTAAGAAAATTTTGAATGCAATTCAGATTATATATAGGATGAAGAAACAGTTTTTATATTGTGATAATTAAAGTAATTTCATATGGTTAGTAGTATTTATTTAGCGTTACTAAGAAATAAATTGCTAAGACTTGTAGTTGAAGGTTTTTGCAATTGTGGAGCTTAAATATATTTAGCAAACATTAATTGTCATTATATAAAAAGTTGTAACAAGAAGATTGCAGTCAAAATTTATCCTCTCCAATATTCAGTTTTTTTATTTTTTTCTCTGCTAATTTGAATTCTTATCTCCAAAGTGTAGGAAAAAGGAACATATATAGGGTTAGCCAACAATATATTAGGCCGTGCTTTTAATAGAGCAGATAGATTGGTGTTCATTGTGCATAAACTGCATGCTGCATACAGTTTCAGACAAGTCAATGACCACAGCAAATGCAATTATCTTTAACCCCATTAATTAAGAGATGCATTTTCACTAATCAGCATACTTAAGTTGATTATAGCTTTTGAAGGGCCTCGATGAGCATCTGTAAATCTTGAGGATATCTTATTGTTTTTGCCAGAGTTCAAAGAATGCTTTTGTCGATAACAATCTAAACTATAAAGGAAAAATTTTGGTTACAATCCTTATTGTGGAAAGCAGTGGCGGAGGGAGGGGGTGGCACGGTGCTCACTTAACCCCTTTGGCATGAAGTAAATTTTGTACTAAAAATCTTATACAATTTTGTTACTTTAGTGCCCCTCCTAAAATTTATAGATTTCAAAAAAAAATTGAAGTCATTGTTCTCTTAAAGTACACAATTTTTTTCCTACCACATAATAATCAAGAAATTCTAACGTTTCAATTAATTTTCACTTTTGTTACTATAGATTTATAGTAATACGTATATTCTTTTTAAGGATACTTCACTGATTCTAATGTCCAAAGTAAAGTGCAACTACAAAAATAAAATGCGAATTTTATTTCTCAAAATAACATTGTCTTTATTTTTATTAGTTTAAAATGAACACATTAAGATACCTCTAATTAAAATCTTGGTACCTACCTTATAGAAAATTTTTGGCCCCGTCACCGGTGAAAAAATCTAAAATTTAGTATATAACGAGAAATATTTATTGTTAAATATGTCTAGTGACTTCTGATTAGTAAACGTCAATGAAGTAAAAAGGATATTAGTAACAATTAATGGTTACTATATGAAATGTTGTAAGTTATTCGTACTATCGAGATTGGATACAAGATCTTCCCTACCAAAGCTGATGTTTATAAAATATTTTTGTCGCTAAAAATGGAACCCTTCCGCATAGCCCACCCCCCCCCCCCTTTATCTAATTCTCTTGAGAGTGGGTGCAGTTCAGCGGTTACCGAATTTAGGGGCAGGATTGTCCTAAATACTTCAATCAGAGAACTGTAACAGGCACTCATAACTTTTGACCAAAGTACAGGTGTCACGTGCAGGTTCAATCTGCTAATAGGAGCTTAACCGAAGGGGCCCACTTGGGGTTAACATCTGAATTGAACGGCTGTGATATAAGGCTTCTTAGCTCCAATTCAAAGGTGGGGTAGGGCCCCAGCATTCCCGCGATCTTTTAAATCCCCAATTTCCAACGACAAATGCATGAATCATGAATGATACTGTACTATATTTTAATAGAAAATATGTAATTGTGTTGCTAAATTAAGTGGTTGATATTTTAATGTAACATTCTTATTTTTTGAAATGGAAACGATACGAATGTTCAAATCTTGGGGTTTACATCTTTGAGGATGGAACTGAAGTGCCACTTTTGTTGAAGGCTCGAACGAAATAATTAAAAAAAATTACATTTTTAGCTAAAGCATATGCCATAAAGATTATTGTTCTCATAACTTGACTGATAGAATCATTCAATTCCTTAAATTTCTCAAAACAAATTGAGAGTCTTTAATAATGTTTTCAATAGTCTTGTAACTACGGTAGGACTTAATTTGCACCACCCAAATCGATAGATTTAGCTCTTCAGCTTTGAAAAGTCCAAGAATGTAACATTTTGAGCAGTGTAATAACGGTATTTCTGGTAAGCATAGTAAAATGCTCAAAGGGCATGAAAAACTTTGTTCCCAACAAATTTACTAGTTAGAACATAATAATGTATTAATTGCTATGCTTACATGACAATGGTGACCACCTATAGGAGTGGCTCTCGAAATCCAAGTCGACAATGCTCATGTCATCCCGGTTTAACTCACCTAAGTTTAAACCTTTTTTTTCTTTCTTTGGTTGAAGAAATAACTTTTCATGTATCATAGAACGACTCAATTTTAAGTAACCATTGCATTTCATAACCCTACCAAACTCCATCGCACACATGCTCATGCGTGAGGCACGTGCTCCTTCCTTTATGCGGCACCATGCAAGATACTCTCGATAATTGAGTCAGTAATGTCAAAATGTTGATAGTTATGTCATATTACAGTCAAAAGAAAAAAGTCAGGCATCAAAGTTGTAGTGCAAAAAGAACATAATTATTATATATCATGCGCATTATAAACAAAAGTTTGAGTAGTTACTCTGATCTAAAAGGGAATATTCGGGAGAGGTTGCCTAAAATTTTGATAATAAATCGAAGGTGACATAACCATTTAAAAAAGCTTTATTCACTAAAACTTTGGGAGCACGATACTTAAGAATTTTCTTTTTTTAATTGTAGAACTGCTAGTCAAGTATTTATTGTGGGACACGGCTGCTATAAATGGTTTTGTCGCCTTTCAAGTTTGAAATTTTAGTGGCCTTTGCAAATAATTTTTGTAGCTAAATAAAGTGACTTGGTCAATCGGTCAATTCCTTCGCATGTTGCCTTTAACTTAATATTCCAGTTCACCTCTTCTAATCCTGCAATACTTTAAGAATATTTCGCAAAACTGAAAAATAATTGTCTCAACCTAAGAATGCCACTGCCTTGAAGGAAAAAGAAATTATCTTCCACCATGATTGGAACAACTTCCTCCAAACCCTCTTTTCAGAGTCGCAATCTTCTCGCTAAATATTTTAAGTGACCAGTTAATGACAATTGTAGAAATTAGTTGCGGTATTTTTAATTTCTCCCTTAAAATTTATCAAAACTGTCACCAATAAGCTTCAGCAATTAATATTTGAAGTTGAATATACGAATGGTGTGTTGCTTGAAGGACTTAAATTAATTGTCCAAGCTTAATCCATTGCAATGCAGTTCGAACCATAGTCTAATTCGAAGGTGTAAGCAATGGTTGGCTTATAAGATTTTTGTAATTAGAATTTCGTAAGTGCTTTAGACTCCTGGTGTTAACCTCCTCAAGTGTCATCAAGAGCCATATAGCGCAACACGTGAGAGACTTTTAAGAACAAAAGTGAAACTCAGATCGTAAAAAGTGGAGCTCAAATATCACTTCTCTTATGTAAAGGTGAAATTACATATAAAAGATAAATTTTTAAAGTAATTATTCATCCGACAATTTTACAAGATTTGGAAGAAAAAAAAACTGAAATCACAAAATTTACCATCTCACATTTATGAAATAATGAAGAAGAAAGCAACCGTACGATCACGCGTAGCTAGTTAAATAAAATGTGTCAATTTATGTGTTAGTTTCGATCATATATCCCACCTACCACAAGCTTATTTGTCTGC